>JADGIZ010000149.1:0-22760 GCA_027604665.1 Polyrhizophydium stewartii | reverse complement strand
GCAGCGTGGGGTTGGGTTGGGGCGGGCGGGGTGCTTTGTCAGCACGGCGATGGCGGCGATCGGGGCACGAGAGCGGTGGTGCAGGCGGCCGCGGCAACACGGGCGGGCGGGCACGTGCATGCGGGCACTGGCGCTCCAGCGCAGTGGCGGCGGGACCGCAGGCGGCCGGGGCGGCCGCAGTGCGCGGCAGCAGGGACCCCGCAGGGCAGGAAGCGAGAGGAAGCGCACCCAGAAGCAGCGGCCCTCGCCTGTGGTGGCGGCGGGCGGCGAGCGTCAGCAGTCGGGCGGCAGATGGCAGGCGGGCCAGCACGCCCAGCACGCACTCTCGGCCTTGCGGATCTTGTCGGAGACCTTCATTGCTGCTGCGTGTGTGCTGCGGCGTGGGGGAGCCGTCGGCGGGCGGGGCGTTGGCGTTGTTGGTCGAGAGCGGAGCGGCGAGAGGGGTGCATCGGATGCGCAGGCGCAGCAACGTCAGCATGCTGCCCGGGCGGCATTCGAGGCGAGTGCGCACGCAGGCAGCCGGCGCAGCGTATCTGCTGCACCGGCAGCGGACCGCCCGGCCGAGGCGGCCGCGCGGGCGGGTGGGCGGGCGGTGGGCGCGACGCACTTGGACTGCTGCTGAGTAAGCCAGAGCGTGTCCAGAGCGCGCCAGAAAGCCCGCTGCGCCATATGGCCGCGCATGGGCGCAGGCGCAGGCGGCCGCGATCCGGGCTGCCCGGCCCCACCGACACATGCTGGCGATCGCGGCGACGCACTGGCGCGGGCTTGGAGCGCCGGCTGCAGCGCGGGCCGTTGCGCGGCACGCTGCCACGCGCAGCATCAGCTACTGGTGGGCAGACCCTGTCCGACGCTAGCGAGCTCTTGACGCTGACCGGCCGCGCGGACAGGGACGCTATGCACCAGCGCCAGCTCGAAGACGCCAGAAACAAAGGCGCCAGCTCGCTCCAGTTGCTCGCGTGGGCGACAAGAAACATGGCGCTCAACCCTCTGCGAGCGCGCAGGCAGGTGGCTCGCGAGGATGGATCCGCGGCAGCAGACGGCGCCGCGGACGACCAAATGCCGACGTTTGCGTCGCTGTTCACGGACCCGCTCATCGGCCCTGCGCCGACCCAGCGCACCACAGCCGCCGAGGCAGCACAGTCGTCGGCGCAAGTCACCGACGCCCGCATGCTCACCCGGGACTTTATCCACAACTCGCTCTACCATCCCATCTACGGATACTTTTCCAAGAACGCCTATATTTTCTCGCCACCCGAGCCAGTGCCGTTCAACTCGCTCAAGGACAGCTACGCATTCATGAACTACCTTGGTCAACTCTACAAGGAAGTCGAGGATGAGTACAAGCACGACTCAAAGATTGCTCGGCAGACGTGGCACACTCCAACCGAGCTCTTCCGCGTGAGCAGCGCCGCCATCCCGGCGGGCCTCGAGCCAACATTCGACTGATGCACCTTGTCGCTGCAGCCGCATTACGGCTATGCCGTCGCGCGCCATATCGTCGATCAGTTCAAGACCGACGCGCGTGGAGCGCGACATCTGTCGATCTACGAGATTGGCGCGGGTAACGGCACGCTCATGACCAACATTCTCGACTATCTTGCCCAGCACGAGCCCGAAATCTACAAGACGACCGAGTACAACATTGTCGAAATCAGCTCCAAGCTCTCGTCGCGACAAAGCCGGTCCAAGCTTGCGCGCCAATTCACCGCGCGTCACGCGGGCGTCAACATCATAAACAAGTCTATTTTCGACTGGGACCAGCTTGTCAAGGAACCGTGCTTCTTTATCGCCATGGAGGTTCTGGTTAGTTTGTATTGCGGTCTTCTTCATCAATCCAGCATTACATTGCCATGATCTCTCTAACGTCTCTGCTCGTTTAGGACAACTTTGCGCACGACATGATTCGCTACGACATCGAGAGCGGGAAGCCGCTGCAGTCTGTCGTCTTGATCAGCGATAACGGCGATTTCCGCGATGCGTACGAGCCCGTCAGTGACCCGCTGATCCAAAAGTACCTTGATTTGCGCTCGCAGACAGGCTATGTGTCGCCACTGCAGCGCCCATCGCTGCTGGGGGCGGTCAAGCGTCTGATGCCCTTTTCGGCCAACTTGTCCGAGCCAGAATTTATTCCGACACACGCGCTGGTCCTCATGGACCGCCTCGCACAGTTCTTTCCCAACCACCGGCTCATCATCTCAGATTTCGACTGGCTGAGCCACACAGTGCCTGGCGTCAATGCACCGGTTGTGCAGACGCGGTATCAGGGTGAAATGGTCCCATGCACCACGTTCCTCGTGTATCCGGGCTGGTTCGACATCTTTTTCCCAACAAACTTTGAGCTCCTCCGCGACATTTACAAGCTTGCCGTCGGTCGGGACAGCACCGTTTTGACGCAGAGGGAGTTTCTTGAAAAGCACGCCAACTTGGCCGCCACCAGGACCACCTCGGGTGAGAATCCCATGCTGACGTTCTACGAGAACTTCAAGTTCATCATCTCCTGACTGGCCGCTCTGCTTGCGAGTGGCGTGGCCGCAATGAACCGGCTTGTGTGCTTTTTTTTTCATGCGTTCATTGGGAGAGAGGAGTGTCGGACACGCGCGTTTTCGGACACTCGCCCCGAGCGATGCCTGGCGGTGCGGCGGACGGGCGCCAGCGGGCGCTCGGCTTGACGATATTCAAGATCATGGAAAAGAAGCACGGCCTGCGGCTGTCAACAGAGGCCACGGCGTACCTGGCCGAGGCCTTTGCGGACGTTGCTCGCCAGGACATGCTCGAGAGCATCGACTTTCTTGCCCAGCACTACGTACAGCAGCACGGTGCGCCGAGTCGTGCCGAACCGCGCCCTGGACCCGCGCCGCACCGTCTGCGCCGCGGGTGCGCTGCGCTTGGCCCAGCATCCGCTTGCTGACGCGGGCAGTCTGTCGCTGGCTGGCAGGCGACTCACGCTCCGGCCGGCGCGCTGTCGACAGAGACTCGCTGCACGACCTCTTTGTCAAGACATGCGGAAGTGTCGAGCTTGGCGTGGCCGGCGGGATGGCCTCAGCAGGGACCTTGAATACACTCGATGGAATGGGCATGGATGATATTGGAGCGGATGCGATCGGTCTCGGCACCGGCGCGGCGCAGGAGCTGGGGCATTATCTGCAAGTCGTTGATGCCTTTGACGTGCCCCAGTTTCGGTTCCACGCCGACCGATCTGCGTTTCTGCGGTGAGCTACTCGTGAGAGTCTTGCCTTGCAGGCTATGGCGGCTGATTCGACCGGCTTCCAGCGTCGAGCAGTCGTCTCGGCCGGTGGCATCAGCCGACGCTCATACAGCACTCTTTCGCGACCGCTTTGACCTCCTCAAGCAGCGTCTGCTACGAAACGAGGCGTTTCGAGCGCCTGCCTTTGCGACGCAGGAGTCGTCCCACTTTGAGGTCCATGCGCTTTGCATGGCAATTCGCCAAGGTCTTGACCGAGCTTGCTGACGCACTACATCGCCCAGATCACGCCCATAATTCATTTAAAGGGAAAGCGGCCGGGGCGCTATTTGCTCTTTGGCATGCTCACAAGCATCCAGGACGGCAATTACCATCTCGAGGACCCGGACGCCTTCATCCAGCTCGAATTCAACATGCCGGCAAGACCTTCTCTCCTTCCAGCGGAACTGCGACTGCCAGCTTTGAATGCTGACATGAGCGCGTTGCTTGCTGTTTTGTCGCCAGCTTCAGCAGGGTCATGGCTTGTTCACAAGAAACTCGTTTGTTCTCGTGCGCGGTTCTTACACTGAGCGTGGCACGTTTGTCGTCGATGTCATTGGTCAGCCGCTTCCGGAACACCGCCAAGAGTCGATGCAAGTTGTGGGCGGCCTGATCCTGGCTGATTCGAGAGTCTCTGACAAAGTGCTGGCCGTCACACAACCTGCAGGACCGCGTTTGGAAATAACGTCGACTTTTTCGGCGGCGCTCGCTTTACAGATGAGACTGTATGCACATTTTCCGAGAGCAGAACCTTTCCACCGCGGTGCCGTGCACTTTTGCTGACAAGGCGACCGCATTCGATCTCAGGCTGTGCTGCAGCGAGTCGAGTCTGGCGCAGAGGACGTCTCGATTGTGATTCTCTCTGATGTATGGCTCGATCAGACGCGGGTGAGTTGGTGTGCCTTTCATGAAACACCTCTCGCATCGGTGGTTGACGCTGTGGAGCCAACAGGTTCTTGACAAGTTGCGGGTTCTGTTTGATGGCATGACGCAAACAACGGCTCGCCTCGCATTTGTGCTCTGCGGCAACTTTTCCTCCGCGCCGTATATCTATGGTGGCGCAGAAAGCAAGCGATACAAGGGTCAGTGACCGTTAGTCTACAATCAGACCGAGACCTCAGATGCTCATTCAAGCGACACTTGCGACAGAGGGATTCGAAAACCTTGCAGATCTGGTGGCCGAGTTTCCGCAGCTTGCCCAGCATTCGCATTTTATATTTGTGCCAGGCCCGCACGATCCGTGGGCACCAAGCATTTTGCCGCGGGCACCTATCCCAGAAGCGCTCGTCGGAAAGGTCAAGCAGCGGATCAGAAACGCACACTTTTCCACGGCGCCTTGTCGGTCGGTTACCCGCCCTCACTGCCGCTGGGCGTGCCCTCCCTCCAACTGCCGGCGATTCTCGGTGGGCTGACCTGAACTTCAGGATCAAGTACTGCACACAGGAGATTATTGTGTTCCGGGACGACATTGCCAACGCGATGCGCCGGCATTCCATCATTCCCACGGCCGATGAATCTGGTTTGAGCTTTGAGGATCAAGTGAGGCTTCCGGAGTGCTGCCGTCTCTGCAGAACCGGCTGCAGCGACTGATGACGATCTCGAATCCGGCAGCTTGTCCGCACCCTTTTGAACCAGAGCCATCTTGCGCCGTTGCCCATTGAGATCAAGCCAAGATACTGGGAGTTTGACCATGCTCTGCGACTCTATCCGCAGCCGCACCTTGTGGGTTGCGGCTTCTGGGGCAGTCGCACCGTCCAGAAACTGACACCAATACGGCTGCAGCTCATTCTCGCGGACAAGCACGATCCATTCCAAACAGAACACGAGGGATGCGTGTGTGCCAACCCGGGCTCGTTTCCCAACACGGGGTACCAGTTTCTTGTGTACAGCCCCGCCGCACGGCAGTGCCAACCCAGGTACGAAGCCTTCGCGCAGCAGCCGCCGCTCGTGAAGCTGACAATGGATCGGCGCACGCCGACAGCCGCGTGCCGTGACGAGGCTCAGCCGCCGCGCAGCTGCAATAAACGGCGTCAGGACCGGCTCTCCGAAAACGAGCTGCGGCTGCAGCGCATGCGAGGGTCGCGAGGCCGAAGCACCCACAGACTTGGCGAAGCAGGCCTTGAAGGCATCAAACTCCTTGGCGCACGAGCCCTTTTGCACGTCGCCAAAGATCTTGTTGATGCAGGCGCCGTATGCGGTCGCCTGCACCACGCGGAGGCGTCAGCAACGCCCGCAAGCCCCGCCCTCGTACCATATCCTCTGCCCGCCGTGCGCAGCAAGTTCGGCGGCGTGCGCGCTCCACCCACCGACACAGCACACGCCGTCAGCGCACTCGATAGCCGAGCCGCTCCTCGCTTCTTGCTCATGATCGTGCAAAGTGCCGACGCTTTCCGTGAGGCGGCCCTGGCCGTTGCTGCCAGCCCGGACGGGCAGTGGACCGTCGACATGGAGGTGCGGCGCACGCGGTGGCTGCGCCGACAGTCACGCCTGTCTAACACGGCTGCTGGCAGGGCCGGTGTGTGATGCTCCGCAGGACGGTGCCGTGGCAGCTGCCGCCAGCCGCTTCGCGGGCTGGCCTCGACGACGGCGTTGGTGCGGATGATGTCGACGAGGACAACGACCCTGCATGCGTCGAAACGCCCGGTTGCGGTATCGGGCGCTGCGTGGTCGAGGTTACCTTTTCGCCCGTCTGGGGCTGCCCGATACTGCTCTTCCAAGTCACCGACTCGAACGGCAGGTCTCTGACTCTTGACGAGATATCTGCTTCCAAAGGCGTCTGGCCGGCCATGGCGCAACCAGACGACGGCAGCGCCAAGGAGCGACGCACAACTGATGGGCTCAAGTCGCCTACTCTCGATGCAGCTTGCAATCCGCACTTCAATGTGCTTTCGGACACGGTCATCTCTCTCAAGGTGCGTGCTGGGGCAATCCCGCTGCCAAACAGCCCAAGGCTGACGAGCGGCCCAAGGAGCACCCCGTACACGGGATGCACGTGTGGATGGTGCATCCGTGCAACACGGCGGCCATGATGGCCGAGCTTTTTCACGATCACGATCATGATCAAACACCCGCTCAGGAGCTTGCCTTGTGGCTCAGTACCATGAGCCGCGTGCTGGGCTTTGTGGGCGAGCTTCTGACCGCCGAGGCCGCAGCCGCAATCCGGCAGGCGCCTGCTTGGTGCCTCGCCAACAACGATGCCGCCAAGCGGTGATGGCGGTTTCGCCCGTGCAGATTCATTGGCCTGGCGCGCTGGCTCACAGCCCGATCCAGTACGACTTGCCGCCAGGGTTGTGGATCGCAGACGCTTCGCCCACAACTTCGACGCCGTTGATGGTGGGCACAACGCACCATTCGTACCAAACCTTGCGCGTGTCCGTTGCGCGCCAAAAGTGAACCGTCACCTCGCTGCCACGAGGAAGGAAGAGAGGCACCTGCAGCAAACAGTCAGGATCCGCACATGGGTGCGTTGCCAGCTGACATGGGCATACCCGGATCGGGAAGAAGATGGGGAACCACGAAAACATATCCTTTGAGTGCGTCTCGGGGTGAATGCTGACTTTGACGTCCTTGTAAAGCGTTGCCTCGAAGTAGCCCGCAATCCCATGCTGTTTTTGTCGTTGCCGCGAGCGATTGATTGCAGACGCGGTCAGCGCTTGGCCGGACAAAAGCGTGGCCCAGGCTGCTCGCGAGGTGCCCACCATGACTGCGTCTTGCGAAACAGAAAACGTGGCCTTTGAGTAGCGATTGTTGTGCACATTGAAGTGCGGGTGTCCTTGAGGGCGTATGGCGCTCTTGGTTGGGTGATCAAACGACCAGAGAGCCTGCGGATCAGTGATGCTGAAAACTGAGCGGAATTTGACCACGTATGGCGTCTCCATGTGCTCCTCGTCGCCAAATGCCGCCGCGTCGTTGAACAGCTTGGATGACGAGAGCGGCGCAACGTAAGAGACATACTGCGAAGGGATTGAGATGCCGTTGGCTGTGGGTGTCCTGTTGTCAGGGAGCATGTGGTGCGAGTCGTCCTTGGTGCACCAGACTCACGTTTGAGCAGCCGCTGCGCACCGTCGAGGCATTCGGGCGAGAGCTCGTTGTCTGAATGGCACGAGAAATCCCGCTCAAGTCAGACTCCTGGCGGCGCAGGCTACTCACACGCCAACGGCGAACCAACCTCCAAACGAGCCTAGCAGCTCGCTGACCAGGATATCAGCCTGGAAATCGCGATATTTGCATCCCTGTCAGCTGCAAATCTCCGAAGGCCTGCAAGCATCAAAGCATCGTGATCATACCTTCTCCTCGGGATTCCAGTAGCGCATGTCAACATGTACGACCGTGACGGCGTCGCCCCACACTTCTTGCTTGCGTGCGCGAAGCCTGTGCGAGCGCTGCGTCAGGGAGACTGCATCTCTGCCACCAAGAGCTGGTCGCGTCTCAAATCCGTGTCCAGCACTCACCCCACAACGGCGTTGGCGTTCTTCTCGACCGCATAGAGTTTGACCTTGCGGTTTGCATCGCTCGCTGCCCTGATGGACCGGTCGACAAGAGGGCCGCGGCCTGCGCCAACAACCATGATCACGCTCCGCCAATCTTGCCGTCAGCGCCGTCTGCAGCACCTCGTCAGATGTGACTCTGTACAAAGAAAACTCACGTTACGGCGTCCGAGCCTTCCGGGACGCGGTCGATAAGGGCACGATAGACAGCCTAATCGCAGGGGCGCCAGACGCATCAGTAAGTCATTGTCCCAGGGAATAGCCAAGCAAAAAGGCCGCATGCCTGTTCATATTGCTGGTACTTGATCGGGTCCTGCTCAAACACCTCGTATATCGCGGATTCGAGGTTGTCCATGAGCGGCTGTGTTGTACGCATGCCAAAGAAGCGCATCAGCGCCAGCCACCAGCAGCTCCGCAGCGGATTACCTGCGGAAATACCTGAAGCGGCAGCTGCAGATAGCTGGAAGAGTACAAAAGAGTCAGCGATGGGCTCAGGGAACCTGGCAGGCGTGCGAAATAAACGGCAGCCTACTCGTGGTATCCGTCTGCAAAACGGTTAATGGTGTCCGGCTCAGGCACGGTGCGGTGCAGGTGCTCGAGGTACTCGCGATACGACGCAAGCGTGCCCGACGGGTGGATGGACTCAAAGTCGGCAGAGGCAATCACATAGCGCCGTTCGGACTGACAGCATGTCGAATAATCCCGTCAGCCAGCCTCATGACAACACGCAAACCGCCTCTCGGTGGCATATGGAGTGGTCATGGCCCACCTGCATCAGCTGTTGCAGGAACACCTGGTGGCGTTTACGCAGGACAGGGAATCCCTTGCGGTTGGCGACAAAGGTGTTTGTCGGCACAATCACCATCTTGACGGGTTCGGCAAGCCACTTCTTGAGCGTGTCGTCACCTGGAAGCTCGTGATTGATTTCGAGGGCTGCACAGCACGAGCACGTTTGTTTCGTACATCGTCAGATGCCGTCGATGGCTGCTCAGCCAAGCGTGCAAGACGCACCGACGGCGATCTTGGCGTTGTGGCGCGCGAGCATGCGAATGGCATTCCAGCGGGTCCACGCATCGTTCTGGCCATCGGACAGGGACACGCGTACGTAGACCTACCAGCGACCATGATCGGAAATGTTAGCAACAAGTCACCAAGAGTGCACTCCACTCTAACCGACGCCCGACGGGCACGGCCAACCTGCGTGTGACTGAGCATGCCGGCAGCCTCGGCGACCGAGCGAGCAAAGCTGAAGACCGAGCCGCTGGGAGGACAGTGGAATATGACGCCAGGCAAGCCAATGTGCGACGCCCAGTGGATCTGCTGCTGAACCAAGATCTGGCTGTTGGACACGGTGGTCTGATCGGACGACTCGAGATCGATCCAGGGCGAGATGGACCCGATCGACAGTTGCGCATACTCTGCAGCGTATCGGGAGGTGCGCAGCGATTGGGGGGGGCATTGTCAGCGCCAAGCCGCTTAGAGTAGCCAGAGAGAGGATCTCCACAGTGTGCTGGGGAGAGAAGAGGCGGGCGGGCGGCGTGCACGGGGCAGGCGCACCGGGGCCGTTGACAACGAGGTTGGCGTGGTTGAGCGACGCCGGCAAGGGACGGCCGACGTCGTGCACGGGGACCGAGCCGAGCTTGAGGAGCGGCGGCACGACAAACTTGTAGCCTTCGCCGTGGGCAAACGCGGCGATGCGCTGTATGTCCTCGCCCGCGAGCACCTCGATGCCGACGGGGAGGGTCGAGACGGGGTCGGCCATGGCGCTGCGTGCTGCGGCTCGCAGAAAACGCAGCGTCGTCGGCTGCACCTGAGGACGCGGCGCCGCGCGGTCCCCAGCGGCAGAGGTGCCTTGGGCGATCACGCCCACATGCTCTCGCTCGCCCGCCGCGCCGCCCGCCCCAGCGCGCTCGCCGCCGCGAAGCGCGCCTTTGGCACGTCCCGCCCCGCGGCGTCCGACAAGCTCTTTGTGGTGTGTCTGCAGCCCCGCGGCGCTCGGCCCCGCGCGGAGCGCGCCAGCCGGCACCGCCGCGGCCGCTTCGCGATGCGTTTCTGCAATCGTGCTGACGCCGCCTGCCTGCGCTGCTCCGGCCCGCACTCTGCCTGTACGCCCGTGTGCGCCCCGCTGCCGTCCGCGCCGCCGCATCACCAGCACCGCGATTCGGCGTTCAACAATGCCGACATCCCATTCGAGTTCAACGAGGCCAACATGAAGCGTGCCCAGGAGATCATCAGCAAGTATCCGCCTCAGTACAAGAAGGGTGCGACGATGCCGCTTCTGGATCTCGCCCAGCGCCAGAACGGCTGGACCAGCATCTCGACCATGAACTATGTCGCCAAGCTCCTCGAGATCCCGCCCATGCGTGTGTACGAGGTCGCCACCTTCTACACCATGTACAACAGGCAAGTTCGCCAAGCCGTGCTGCCATGCGGCTGGCGGGCAGCAGGCTGATGCCGGCGCTGCCTACCATGGCGCCGCTGTCAACGATGCCGCGCTCTCCTCCGTGCAGGGACCCTGTGGGTAAGTACTTCCTGCAGGTCTGCACCACCACGCCGTGCCAGCTCTGCGGCTCGGACGCCATCGTCGAGACGGTTGAGAAGGAGCTCGGCATCAAGGTCGGCGAAACAACCTCCGACAAGCGCTTCACACTCGTTGAGGTCGAGTGCGCCGGCGCATGCGTCAATGCCCCGGTCATGGCGGTCAACGACGACTACTACGTGCGTGCTCGCTCTGGCCTGTGCTCGATCCAAATGCGCCAGCGAAACTGACGGGCATGTCGCCATTGCAAACACTTCGCCCCCATGCTGGCCCAATCCCTCAACCTGCTCATCTGCGCATCCGCGACCCGATGCGCGGTGCTTCTCTGATCGCTGGTGCGCAGGAGGACCTGACGCCCGAGGCAACCGTCAAGATCCTCGCGTCGCTCAAGAAGGACGTCTTGCCCAAGCCCGGCCCCATTTCGGGCCGCCAGAACTGCGAGCCCCACGGCGGCCTCACTTCGCTGACGTCGGAGACCACCGGTCCAGGCTTTGGCGTCCGCTCCGACCTGTAGGACGGCCCCACACATCGCACTTGCCCCTCCGCCACCCCAAATGAACCCAGATCCCTGACGCCGCTTCTGCGGCTCTTGTCCCACTGAGTTTCTGCCAGCCCCAAGCGAGCGGCCCCGCGCGTGCGGACCGTCGGTGGCCAACATGCACACCCACCGCTTGACATCTGCGTGTGCTCGTGGCTCGGTCTCTGGTCTGGCCACATCCAAAACGCGCATGTTGCGGCGAGCGATGGTTTGCGGGAATGTTGGTTGCGGCGCTCGCCTCGGCGCTCCTGCCGGCGCTGGCGTGGCCGCTCGCCTGGACGCTCGCGTGGCTGGGCACGGCGGCCGCACCAGCATGCGCCAAGGTCCCCAAGTTCCCGACCCCGGGCCTCCACCCCTTTGACGCTGGCCTCGAGGACGTTGGCGGGCGGATTGCGGCGCTCGGCGACTTCAACGGGGACCGCATGTGGGTGGGCCGCCTCTGTCAAGCCGCTCTTGCCCTGCGGGGCGCCGGCCAGCGCCGGACTGCACGTGCGCTGCACCACCTCTGCTACCGGGCTCACCCGTGCGCTTGGCACGCAGGACCGACCTCTTTGTCCTGTCCTCCGACCAGACCAGCGTCGTGGTCCACACCTGGCTGCAAGGTGCCTCCTCAGCCGGCCGCCTCGGCCGCCTCACAGCGGCGTGCTGAGACTGCGCCTGCTCGCGCAGCCAAGTCCCGCTTCACTCCGCTTCTCAACACCACAGCCAGCATCGCGTCCAAGGGCATCCCGCTTGTCATCACCAACGTCATTGCAGGCGACTTTGACTACGACGGGCGGCTCGACTTTGTCCTCTTTGCCCAGAAGGATCCGTACAGCCCGGACGACAAGGATCTTGTCTTCCAGCTGTTCTTGGGCGACGGAAAGTCGCGCGCCAGTGCGTGTCGGCCAAAGGATATCCAGCAGTGTCGCAGCTGGGCTGACGGGCGGTGTTGCCGCCGCAGTTGCCGTGGAGGAGTCTCGGTCAGTCTCGGAGCTTTCGCAGCCGTTTGTCGTCGACCACGGCGGACGCATGATCCCAAGTCTCATGGGCCATGTTCGAGGAAAACCTCAGGAGCTGCGCATATGGACATATAATGCGACATCGCGTCGCTTTGACGAGTAAGCTTGCGAGCATTGGCGACTTTGTCCAGCTTGCGAGCTGATGGTCGCCTCTCCAGCTTCCCGACAGAGCTCAGCAAGGGAAGCCCTGATGGCTCAAAGTGCCACCTGCCGCATCCGCACTCGAGCGCGTTTGTCGATCTGAACGGCGACTGCCTCGCAGGTCTGCATTCGCTTTCAATGCCGCAGATAGGCCCGCTCTTTCTGACGCCTGCATCGCCGCAGATATCTTTTTGGTCTGCGATGACAACGGCCACGCGCGGTATCAGATCTGGACCAACGACAAGGACTCGGGCGAATTTGTTTTTGCGCGGGAAGGCAAGCTTCCGTACGGCACTGGCCCGATCTCGTTTGCCGACATGGGTGCGTCTGATGCAATCCGCGCTGTGACTGCGTGTGATATCTGAACTGCTAATCTCGGCTGATATCCAACACGTCATGCTCTTCGTCGCCAATCTGCTGGGCCGTAGACGCCGACGGCACTGTGGACATGGTGTTTTCCGTGTGCGTCTCACACAAGAGCAAGTGCACCATCAACATCGCGTACAATCAACAGGCGGGGCTTTGCACCGACAAGAATTCCGAGGCATGCCGCGACCCGCACGACCTGTGTGTCGCGGACGACGACTTTTCGTTTGAAATCGACGACTCGTCTCCTGTGAGCGTCCTTTGAAACGCTTGCTTGCTTGCATTGGCGCTTACGTTTGCCATGCAGAGATTCACCACCATCGATGTGCTGCGTCTCTTTCCATTCCAGGTGATCTACATCAACGATCTGACGTTTTTGGGGTCGCTGCCACTGCCGCTGCCGCTGCGCATCGGCGACTTCAACAACGACGGGTATCCGGACATCCTGTTCATGTCCGTCTCCCAAATCGAGTTTGGCCAAATCACACCTCAGCTTTTGCGGTCGACGCCGTGCGGAAGCGAGTGCAGCGCCGATGCCGCGGCTGCTGGCGCGCGATCTTTTGTGCCCGTCGTCGACGGTGTGGGGCCTCTCACCAAACGGAAAGACCTGTATCTGGCCAATGCCATGTTTATGGATATAGACGAGGATGTGGGTGCCTGGACGACGAAGCCCGGTACGAGCCCCAGACCTGCGCTGACGTGCATTCTCCATGGCGAACAAGGGTACCCTCGACGTTGTCATGGCGGGGCGTGAGATCGACAGGACCATGCGCATCGTGCCCTACATCAACAACTATTACAACGACGCATTCTTTCTCAAGTCAATCGGTATGCGGCTCACCAGATGCAGTGTCTTGCTGGCGCCGTGTACGCTGACGACACGCCGCTGTTGCGCTTCGGTGGTGCAGTCCTCAACGGCGTCTGCAACGAATGGTGTCCCTCGCCAAACCCGTTTCCGGATCCCAAGGTGAGGCATCAGTTGGCTCCAGCGCGTTCCCGGCTGGGTGTCAGGCTGATGTAAATGCATGGCCCTTGACACCCGAATACCGCTGACGGTCCTCTTGATTACCAGCCCTATGGTGTCAATTATGCAGGCGGTACGCTCAAGTACACTGTCCTGGACACAAACGGGCGGCGGCGTGCAACGCAGATCCCGCAGCTGCCGCAGTCAGCCTACATGGCACTTCACACGCCGTACATGCTCTTTGGGCTTGGCCGCACGAACAACTACATCGAGGATCTGTTTGTGGGCGTATCAAGGCGGGATTCGGACCACGTTGCGTCGTACCAAGGCGTCATCCCGAACTCGCAGCTTGTGGTCGTGCCTTACGAGCCCGAGGGGCGTGCTGGACCTGATTCGTGGCAACTCGAGCTGTACATGAACCCCAGTTCGTCGTCGCGCGTCTTGCTGCTTGTCCTTGGAGGTTCTTTGGCGCTCCTGGGCATCCTTGTTTGGGTGCTCGACTGGTACGAGAAGGTGAGCAGCGCTCTCTTTGAAGTGATTGCGGACTCGCTTCGTGCGCTGACTGCCGCGGGGGCGTGCGCCTTGGTCAGCGCGAGGACGAGATGGAGCGCAAGAAGATCCTGCATGTGATCAACTACGATGCGCTGTGACGAATATAGTTGTGCGTTTGGGCCTGATCCGTCCTTTGCGTCTTGCGATGAGCCACAGGGTGGTGGTCCGCTTTGCGGATGGCCGCGACGACGTGTGCTTGGACCCGGTGCCGCCACAGACGACAGTCCGCGAGCTGCGGCGCAGGATTGTGCGTTGCCCGCAGGCCTCTGCCGCTGCGCCCCCTCCCCTTCTGCGAGGCTGACGTGCAGCCGCGAGGCAGGCGGCCAGCGAGCCGGCGCTCGCCGACAAGTTCCTGCGGCTGGTGTTCCGAGGCCGCATCCTCAAGGCCGAGGACACCCTGACAAGCCTGACGGCGTCTCTCGAGGCCCAGGGGTCGGCCGGGGACGCTGCGGTGGCTGCTCCGCCGGCGCATACGGCAGCACCCGACTCCAAGGCGCTGCCCCTGTTCCTGCACTGCTCCGTCTCTGACGAGCGGCCGCTCTCCAGCCACCAGGTGCGGGCGTCGCCGAATGGGCCGAGAGCCGTCCCGGTCACTGCTGCCGCCCGGCTGGCCCACCACCTCTGTCTCTTTCTGACGCCAGGACCTTGCTTGGGCATTCCGCCTGGGTGCGTGGGGCCGGGGCTGCCAACAGGAGCCGCAAATCACCCGGCGGCCGCAAGGCTTCGACCGCCTCCTTGATATTGGTGCGATCAACCGCCGAGACATGCATCCGCTTGGGCGGCAGCTGACGCCGCCTGCGCCTCACGCACAGGCATGTCCGAGGACGAGGTGCGCAGCCTTCGGCAGCAGTTCCATGCGCTGCGCGGCGCCGAGGACGCAGGTTCGCCCCAGCGCCGTGCAATGCCCGCGCGATGCATGTTGGATGAAGACACTGACCCCGCACCCAGAGCGCACCGACGCAGCACGCAACGCAGAGGAAGAGTGGATGGAGTCGCCGGGCAACCCCAATGATGATCGCGGTGCGTGTGCGGTGCATCGCAAAGCCGCGCCACGCAGCTTCTGACGTGACGATGCGCCTTCTTGATGCAGACTCGGGGACACACACGGACATGCTGCTGGGGCTTGTCGTTGGCTTTTTCATGGGGATCTTGGTACTCTTTTGGGTCAAGGAGGCCAACATGTACAACCGCCGCCAGCAACTTGGCATCGTCACGGGCCTTCTAATCAACTTTTCGTTTGGACTCTTGCGAATGTGCGTATCGTGAGCAGCCGCCCGACGCCTCCTGCTGCCTGACTGACACTGGCGACGGGTACTGCGGCAGGTACTATCATTGATGCCCGCAGCGCCTGGGTTGGGATGGGTGCGGATGCCCACGCGACTCTTTGTCCCAGTGGGCTGCGGGGCACGTTTGCGTCCGCATTCGATACGACGATCCGATTTGCGTCGAGGCGTGTCTCCCCCACTTCATCGAGGCGCACCTGCGTCCCCCAAGTTGGAGCGACGCTGTCACAGCTCCGGACGAACTCGGACACAGACGCCTGGACGGGCTGTTGTTGCTGCGACAGCCGAATATATTTTCGTGGATCTGCGGCTGCAAGCAGCCGAGACACCGCGCACTCTGGCCCTGCTGATGTCAGAGAATGATCTTGTATTTGTGGTCGCGCGGCACCTGATTGACCACCACGCGGCCGTCGTACGACAGGGAGGCGAAGATCCACGGGTCGGCGGCGCTCCATGCCACCGAGTAGACGGCTTCCTCGTGCTGATCGAACGAGGCAACCAGCCCATCTGTCGTCTTGCTGCAAGGCGGAAGTCAGCAGCACGCCGACAGTCACGCAGCCCAAGAGACAGGAAGCCACCTTTGATACTCTGTGGCATCCTCGTCATCGCTGCTCCGACGCGCACGTCCGTCAGGGCTGCCACTCTCACCGTGCGCGCGCTGTGAGGGGTCAAAGAACACTGCCGATGACACCGACACGACCGACGTCAAGTTGACTTGGCAATCCGAGCTCGACGAAAGCAGCAGCTGGTCGTGTGAGCGGTTGAACGAAACGCTCCAAACCCTTGGGTCGCGACGCGAGGCAGCGTTGTATTAGCGAGCGTCCCGTTGTTTCAGCGTGCAACGGCGTATGCGCTCGGCATACCAGTGGGTGTGGTCCGAGACCTCCTTGACAAAGGTCTTGGTGTTGCGCGTGTCCCAGATGCGGATCTTGCAGTCATCGCCGCCGGACACAATCTGGTGTGCCTTGTTGGGGTTGAAATCCAGGCAGCGCACAGAGAGCTCGTGAGCTTTGTCGATTCGCGCAGATTCGCTTTGCATCGGCCGGTCGGCTGGCGTCAGCCGGATGTCTCGATGGTATTTGGAATCGCGCACGCAACAGGGCTCGCGAACCTCTTTGAGCGGAGATCCCAGACGCCGACGGTATTGCCCGATCCGAGCGCAATCTGAGATCTGCTGTGTGGGCTCCACGCGCCGCAAATGGGCGTCTGCATCGGCTCAGGCGCCAGCATGATCATGTGCGAGAAGGACTTTGTTGCCGAGGCATGTTCAGCGAAATCGAGCTCGATGGGAGCAGCTGAAAGCAGACCAACGCACCGCCACCATATCGGGTCCAGAGAGCGAGAAGACGCCGGCGCCTGATTTGCCGATAGCGACAAGCTCGGAAGCGCTTCCCGAGGGCTCCCACACGACTCTGAAAGTGCACTCATCATCAGCCCAAGTGTCCGCATGTGCCAGAGAGTATGTACGCGACGCACTGGTGGATCGCGGTGAGCTGCGAGCCGGGGCTGAGTGCAGAGACTTGCTCGAGCGACCCGCCACTTCCGCCTCTGAGCCGGCCATCGTCTTCGGCGTCGATCTTGGAGAACCGCCAGAGCAAGGACTGGTGCGATGTGGCGGCCCCCGCGACTGCAACAAGAACGCTCGTCAGCCAGAGCAGCACGGCCAGCGGCGCTCTGCGTCGGCGCACAACGCAATGCATGCACCTTGGCGCGCGCACGATGCAAACACATCCGCCGCTGCCGGGGCCGGCGAGATGCTCAGGACCTCGTTTGGATGCGCAAACGCCGCGTGCGTGATCTCGTCGTGGTCTTCGTCAAAGTCGATGAGATGGACCTGCACCGCGGTGGATGGAGGCACCAGCATCGGCGGACGCAGTTTGCGCAGTCAGAGAAACAGCACCGAGAGTAGCAAGGACCTGCTTGCTCGACTGATGCGGTCGGTGCGCCTGCGTGCCCACCTCGTTGTCTTGGCGCAGCCCACACGACCCGACGATCCAGCGGTTGCGCTCTGTTTCGCCGAGCTGGGCAGCCAGCGCGCGACCCTGGATGCCGACCCCGGCGCGGCCGCGCGCGGGTCAGCGCTTGCGAGCCGACAGCACCAGCAGCATACAGCAGGCCGTGGGCGGCGGCGCGCTGATGAGACGACCGCACCTGCCGCCCGAGTCCAAAGACGCTCATCCGACGAACAAGGCTCGTGTCGGCAGCCGTTTGCTCCCACGGCCTGTTCACCTGCGGACACGGATGCCGCCACCTCCCCGACCGGCGCTGCGACCCAGCGGCGGGCGCTGCCTGACACCGATTCCGCCGAGCAGGTCGGCGCTCCTCTCGAGCTGCGCGCTGCTGCGCGACGTGGCGGCATCGGAGACTTCTCGCCTGCAGGATCTTGCCGACACTGGCGATATCGCACATCTCCCGGCACCCCGCACATTGCTCTGATTGCGCCGGCGCTCTGGCAAGCAGATGTCGCACGGAAGCAGCGAGCAGCGCGGGGACAAGAGCATCCCGATGCTCCGGGTCGCCAAGTACCATGCTGGGGCAAGCGCAGGCAGCAAGCTGTCCGGCTTTGGCGTCTTGGCCGTGGACAAATCGCCGCTTCCACCAGCACGGACACCGCCGGCCCGTCCGAACGTGCGGCGCACCTCCGTCCTGCCGGCTGCGTTTGGCGCGCACCCGACGATGAGCCTGCTCTCTCTGCCGCTGCCCGGCGCGAGGCTGCCGCCGGGCCATGTCAAGATCGGCAGTGTCGGAGGCCATGCCATCGCCGGCACCAGCCACCCCGTCGCGTTCCGGCTGCTCGACGCGCAGGCCGGCTCTCAGGCAATCGTGTCTCCGGCGCATGTTGCGGCACTGACGCCGCAGGGCACGGCGGCCGGGACGTCTGCGAGCACTCCGCTCGGCTCAAAGCCGTGCGTGCCGCACTGGCGCAGCGGACAAAACATCCAACTCGGGCTGGATTTGTCGACGACGATGGCGGATTCCTCGGTCATTCACTACCCGAGCGCCAAGACAAGCCTTCGCCAGCGACTTCCTCAGATCCCTGCATCGCCTGCATCGCCAGCGAGCGGCTCGTTTCCTGGCGTGCTGCCCGCCCTCGGTCCACCCTCGCTTTCGGCGCTCGCGGGCAGGTCGCAGCCCGTCGACGGAGACGCCAGGCCCTCGCTGCCATTCGAGTCGGCCGGCCCAGCTTCACTCCCTGCAGCGACCTCGCTGCCGCCTGCACGTTTATCTGAGCATGGTGACCGCGATGGCGGCGTCAGGGCCGGCTGGATCGACACGGCCAGCGAGCTCGATGCGCACGACAGCTTAGCGCCGGCGTCTGGCCGCGGCTCCAAGACCAGCTCATCGTGCGCCAGCGCAGCGACACCAAAGCCCCAACCAGCCCACCGCCGCGCATCTGCCGTAATCACGCAAAGCACCTTTATCCGAGCTCCTTCAAGGTACACTGAGGATTTAAGCCGAGCCATACTTGCACCAGCTTCAAGTACCGATGCGCACGAGCGGACATTGGCCCTGCCGGGCGAGCACCTGCAGCCGCTTTCAACCAAGGAGATCCAGCGCATCGTTTCCGACATGCTGGAGGGCGGCAGCAGCGTGTGCATCGTCGTCAAGCAGCCGAGCCCAAATACCGCAACATCGCGGCTCCATGTTCCGCTTCCAGTGGCCTACCAGTCCGGCACGATCCAGCACATCCACAAATGCGCCGGTGCGTCGCTCGTCGCCCGTGTCTGGCTGTGCCGTGCGTCCTGGACGGTGCTCATGCTGCGCAGGCAGGTTTGCCGAAGGCCGGCGTGGCATCGAGTTTCCGACAATCGAGGCCGAGACGATGGGCCAGATTATCGACTTTCTCAACCGACAGTATCTGGCACAGCATTGGCAAGAGGCCAAACACTTTTGTACCCAAGACGCGGCCTCTGTGCGTGCGCCGCCGCAGTTCGAGCCCAGGCTCGAAACCGTGCTCGATGTCATGTACGCGGGACTGTACCTTGATATTCCAGACCTCGTGGACGTGTGCGCGATCAAGGCTGCGCGGAATTTCAGCCGTGAGTGATCGACGCAAGTGATGAATGCATGTATCTTGGTTGCTGACGCGAGCGGCTTGTTTGGACACAGTGATCGAATCACTCGATCAACTTCCAGACGAGCTGATCGCCAGCATTCTCAGGCACGCGACGATCGGCGACGCGCTGGTATACGAGGCCGAGACACTCTTGCGCGCCAGGAGCACGACACACGCAAGTACACCCGGATGCGCAGCAGAGACCGAAGATGAAAGCAATGGGAACGAGTGTCGCGGCCCTCTTGTCGACGGCTCGCTGATTTGGCGCGACAAGTTCTGGAAGCTGGTTTCCGCCAAGTGCGAGCTCGCCGATGCCCGCCACAACCAGCGGCAGGCCCAATTCTGCGGGCCATCTGGCCACGGTCCGTCAAGACCGCCGATTCGAGCCGCCAACTACCTGCGCGGGATATGGAGCAGCGGGTCGGCACCCTCACCGCCGAGCATGCATATCGGGCGCGAGACACAGCACTTGCTCGACGACCTCGATATATCCGCGGACGACGCCAAGAGAGCGGACGAGTACGCGCTGCTGTGCAGGCGCGTCTGTGCCGAGTTTTACGTGTCCGAGGTGCTTTCGCGGCTGATACACTTTGACTCGAGCGGCACGACGGTATCGCGAATCATGCAGCTTTCGGGACGCACGATGCGGCAGCTGAATGTCGCTCTCACGCCCCAGTGCGACGCCATCTTCCCGCCCGGGTTCTGGGCCTCTGCGCTGGCCATGTGCTCGGGTCTCGAGAGGATCGTCGTCCATGCGGACACGGTCAGCGCATGTCTCCGGGAAATCCTGTCTTCTGGGGCTGCTATGCAGCCGCATGAGTTTGCGAACGGTCGCGTCGGGCCACAGGCGGTCCATGCTGGTCACGCGGCAAGCTCGTATGCCGCACGGCGCCGTGTCTTTGATCTGCGCATTCAAATGGCAGCGATACCGCCAGACTCGGTGGCAGACCTTATCCATATCGGGGCACTTCCCGAGCCGGGCGGCGGTGGCGCCAATGCTGCAAAGCGATCACAAGCTGCCGATGGTGATGCCGCCGCGCGATACGTGCGCGTCGAGACCGAGCGCGCGTTCAACCTGCGCGGCGTCAGCAGTCTCGCAGAGTTCTTGCGACCACAGCCGCCAAAGACAAGTCAGGTGTCGTCTCCCGACAGCGCCGGGGGCCCGACGACGACATCCGGCCGCGACATGTGCATGTCGCGGGTGCAACTCACTTGCGTGCCTGCGCCAAAGAGCAGGCATGCGTGTCCGGGCCCGGGCCATTTCGTGCGGCACATGCTGCAGTCGACTCAGCTCTGGGTCTGCGTCCGCAAGCTCGACCTGTCTGGCTTTCAGCTGGGCACGACCGGGGCGCAGGGCGTAACTTTGCTGGTGTCGCATCCGCGGGCGAGCATCGAGCATCTGGTTTTGAGAAACACGGGCCTGACGGCGCGCGGTGTTGCGGCCATCTTTGGTGCCCTGCAGCAAGTGCACGCAGCGCAAGCGGGCACACGCTCGCCGGCATCGCGGCTCAAGGCGCTTGATGTCTCTGCCACGATGGCCCAGAGCGATCCCGACATCACCGAGGCGTGCAAGGCGATGGCCGGGTATCTCGAAGCCAGCCCAGGGCTCGTGGAGCTGCGCATGAGCGACAACCCCATTTCGTCGCTGGGCATGATCTCGCTGACGGACGCACTGGGACGCAACACTCGGCTGCGGGTGCTGGAGCTCGACGGCGTCAACCTGGGATCGCACGTGAAGCACCTGACGCAGACGGTCGCGCGGCATCCGGCCATGGAGGCGCTCTCGATCCGCAGCAACGGGGTGCTCCCGCGCGGCATGTGCATGCTGGCGGCCGCGTGGGACGGCGTGCCCGGCCAGCTCGCCGCGGGGCCCTGCCGGGTCGGATCGCGGCTCGTGTCGCTCGACCTCAGCGCCAACGTGTTCGACGACGCCGTCGCGGCGCGGCTGGCCGGATGGCTTGCGTCGGGCCAGTGCGGGCTCGAGCGGCTGGCGATGCGCGGGCTCGGCACAAGCACACAGACGCTCGGGTCCGACGCGGCGGCGGTGCTGGTCGAGGCGTGCGCGGGCGCACACCGGCTGGCGCATCTCGACCTGTCGTCGCAGAACCTCGACGACGTGTTTTGCGAGGCCATGGAGAGCGCGTTGCCCGCGTGCGCGAGCCTGAGCGAGTGGGTGCTGCTGGACAACACCATCACCGACGACGGCTTGCGCTTGGTGCTGCGCGGGATGCAGCGGCGCGTCGCGCACGCGGGCCGATCGCCCGTGGTCGTTGATCTGCGGCGCAACTGGGTCTCGGCCGAGGTGGCCCAGAGCGCACCGCCGCAGGCCATGGCCGATAAGCTCGGGGTGCTATTTCTGGACGGATGGCTCAAGAGCGAAGGGCAGGGACCCGTGCGCTGAATGAAACAGCGACCGGTCTCGCTCTCTTTCGCGAGAGGTGTTATCGCATGCGGATGTGCGGGCGGGCCGCGCAGGTGCAGCCCGGCCCAGACGATTGCGCGCGACGTCGCTCATGAAAAGAAGCGGGGCGATAAGCGCAGATGCATTCCAGACGAGAGAAAGAGAGATTTGGCCGGCGCGCCGAGATCTAGCGATGCTCGCCGGCCTCGAGTTTGATGAAATGCGAGTCGGACTTTGCAGACACGATCTTGTTGCCAACCTCGGGCTTGCTGTACAGGTGGGTGGCTGCGCGGATCGGGCAGATGGAGCAGAGAGTCAGCGGCGCGGCTGACGGCCCGTTGGCGAGCGCGTGCAAGGGGGTGCCGGGACGCACCGTAGAGCACCAGACCGGCGCCAATGACAAAGGGTGTTGTGATGACAAAGTCGAAAATAAAGACGGAGGCGACCGAGGAGAGAATGATGGCGATCGAGGTGGCGAAGCCCTTGAGAATGTTGTCGGCGTACCTGCGGGGCGGTGGGTGAGAGAGCAGAGGGTGAGTGGCTGCGTGGCGCGGAGCGAGGCACGGTGTGTGGACGGGCGACTTACTTGACGACGACAGCGACAATCAGGCCGCCGATCGCCTGGCACAAGATGGCCGCCCAGGCCCAGATGGTGTATCCGTAGAAGAAGCCGTTTTCGGTGACGGCGGCGCCGTCCATGAGATAGACTTGAGGCGGGGCGGAGACAGACGGCGGCGCGATGAGCGTGGGGCGAGAGGCAGCAGGCAGCGAGCAGGGGGGCGGCATACCGCCGAAGATCAGGCCGGACACGACGCTGAAGAAGCTGAGCTGGACGTTGCGCAGGAAGAGCGAGGCCTTTGTGCCCTTGAGGACCTTTTCGAACCTGGGGGTGCGGGCGGATCGGCGTGTTGTCGTATGGGACGGCGGGTCGGCGGGGAGGATCAGCGGGGTTGGCGGAGTGGGTCAGCGGGACAAGATGAGGGAGTGAGACAAGACGGGAGAGCGGGCCAGGACTTGCCAGACGCCGGCGAGGCCCGAGAGGATGCAGGCGATGGTGACGGCGACAAGGCCCAGGAACCTGCCCATGCCCGAGGGGTCCGAGTCGTCTGCAGGGGGCGAGGCGGTTGCGGCCGTGGCGAGCAGGTTTGCGGCGGCCTCGCCCGAGGCGGCGGAGGCGGGGGCTGCGGGGG
>JADGIZ010000148.1:0-22795 GCA_027604665.1 Polyrhizophydium stewartii | reverse complement strand
AAACTTCATTGTGAGGGGGAGTGTTAAAGCACATGAAATGCACAATGAAATTTCCTTCACCCCGTTTCCGATAAGAGGATGTGCTGATTGTGTACAGGGTAAAAGGATACGATTGCATAAAGGGGTTGTCGTAGCCTGCGCCAGAATCGGTCGGTCAGAACAGAGACTCTCCGGATCAAAGTCGGCCAAACCCACCAAACAACATGCACCGAAAGCCGTCGGCACTGCTACGCGGCTGGACGTTGGTGTCGCTTGCATCGCATGTTGCACCATCAAGCGAAGGTAGCTGGCCGTATAGCCCCCGATTATCGTTGATGAGGCTGCGAGGAGAAGGCATCAGCAGCGCTACAATCGGTCTCGATGCCCCATCACACTTACAGCCTGGTGAACTTGTGTGCCTGCATCGACGGCGGTAGTGCTCCTACCAACTTGTTGTTCGAGACGTCCCTGCACCAGCCATTGGGCGTCAGCATCCGCGATGATTACAGCATTCACGGTCCAAACAACCGCACAGGTTGGTCAGAAGCGGGAGCGAGCCGAATATGTCCGGAATTGCACCGCTGAATTGGTTGTTGTTGAGTATGAGGGCCGAGAGCGCGGTGTTTCCGGCCAAAGACGTGGGGATCGACCCGCTGATGCTGTTGAACCCGAGGTTGCTGTGTTTTGGAGACTCAGCATCGGCAGGTCATCAGACGATGAAGTTGCGACGGACTCACAGCACCGACAGGTTTCCATAGTTGGCAATTGCTGCCGGAAACGCTGTCAATGCATTGTGCGAAATGTCGCTGCAGGTCCAGGAAGGGTCAGCCAAGCCGGTGGCTGAACGGGCGATTGCAGAGACTCACACTTCTTGCAAACGCGTGAGAGGCTCGAGTGGGGCTGGATACGTCGAGAGGCTGCCGTTTTGCAGTTTTCTGAAGTAGCATGTCAGTGCCAAGGGGCACAACCGGCATGTCATCGCAGCGTAAGAGCTCACATGGATCTCAAAGCAACCAGGCTTGACAAACCGCTTGGGACTTGCCCGCCAACGGCTGTAAACGACCTGGCCGTCGCGATTTTGTCAGCAATATGCAAGCAAACGCTCAAGGTGTGATTCATCGAGCGGTCAACGCACAGAGATGAGAGAGACGACAGATTTGCAATCGAGTCTGAGAATGGGCCGATCTGCGTTGCTGTCAGGTCCCTTCGCAGTGCTGCAAAGTTAGCATCGCTCAACGCCGATGCATCGGCAATGCATCGGCGTTGTTGGACTCACAATGTCTGCAACTTGGTGAGGCTGTAGAACGATTGCGGGACGGCACCGCCGATCTGAGTACCAGACAGATTGCTGCTGGTGTGTGAGGGCTGGTGGTCGCGGCCGAGGGCTAAGATATCTGCCGGGAACTCACAGGCTCACGAGATTGCCGAGACCTCCGATCGCTTGAGGGAGCTGGCCCGAGAGGGGATTCCCGGCCAGGATGCTGCGCACAGTGTGTCAGCGACTGCGCAGTTCATGGGCCGTCCCATGCCGAACCAGCCATGGCTTGCATACAGGGATGTCAGATTCGCGAGCCGGCCTATCGCCTCTGGGATGGGCCCGCCGAGACCCGTGGCGGTCACGTTGCTGCAAGCCCTTTTGAGTTAGCGGGCGAGCCGGGCGTCGGACGTGGCGGCCGACTCACAGGAACGTCAGCGCCGCGAGAGATCCGATCGAGTCAGGGATCGCGGCATCGGGCAGCCTGGTTGCGAAGGAACTTTGGCGCGGGTTCGGACCTCTCGTCAGCGTGTGCAGACGGGGATCGGAGCGGGGGGGGGGCAGCCGCGGCCAAGCATGTGTGTTCATCCGCGGGACACACGACCGGGCTTTGGACCCCCGGCGACACCCATCGCCGCAGCGCTGGAGCCCGGCGAAGATGGCAGGGTGAGACTCACAGACGTTGCAGCGCAGGCAGGCCCGCAAAGGCGGCCAGCATCGCAGCGAGGCTCTTTTGAGCCTGGTAGACCTGTCTGATGTTGTGGGTCCATCGGTGTCAGCTGCCAAGCGCCGCCTCCGAGCCACGGTCGGGGAGTGGAGCTCGGCCGAGAGACACCCGCGACGGGGGGGGGCATCGAGGAGCCCCGGGGGTCGGCGACGCTCACATGCCCGTGATGCTCTGTCCGGCGCACTCGACGGCGACGAGGGGATCTGCCCTGCAGCAGCCCGCGCTGACGTCGAGGGCCGCGAACCCGAGCGCCAGCTGCTGGCACTCTGTTTGGCTCATGTGGTCAAACGTCGCCGACGCCCACGCCGCGGCGGTTTGAATGCTCCCCGCGGCGGGTCGCGCTGGGCCGGTGCACGGGGCCGATCGATATCCGCCAGTGGCCCGCGAGGCAGGCCCAGCACGGGACGCGCCAGAGGAGGGGCTGGGACCTTGGGCGGACATGTCCTCGGGCTTGTCGGGCGATGCTGCCCGTCGAGGGGTGGGGGGTCGCAGGCGAGCAGGGACATGCTCCAGACTTTTGCCAACTCGGAGCATCCAGCCATGTCCCGCGCGCAGCAGCAGATCAGGCAGGCGCTCAAGCAGATGTCGCGCGCCAGCGGCGGCGGCGGCGGCAGTAGCGGCAGCGCAGGCGGCTCTGGCGGCATGATGTCGTCGATCGGCGCCGCCGTGGGCCTGACCGTGCTCGGCGTCGGCATCAGCCAGTCGCTGTTCAACGGTGCGCGGCGGGCGCTTGCAGAAAGATCTCGCTCAGCGAGGGCGTGGGCGGCGGCCGAGGCGACCTGGCCCCCGGCACCGCTCGCCCGCGCAGCGGCATGCGCACGAGCAGAGCGCTGACACTGGCAGCACATGCGCGGCCGCATCCGGCTGCTTCCCCGGCGTCGCGGCTGCCCGAACCCCGTCAGTCGACGGTGGTCACCGCGCCGTCAAGTTCTCTCGCATCAGCGGTGTTCAGAACACCGTCTACGGCGAAGGCACGCACTTCAACGTGCCGTGGTTCGAGACGCCGATCATCTACGACGTCAGGGCCAAGCCGCGCAACATCGCCTCGCTCACGGGAACCAAGGGTGCGCCGCACGCGTTCCCGTCCGCGGCGCTCGCCGTGCGGCTGACCGCGGCTCGCCTCGGCTCGGCGCGCCTGGCTGACCGGCGTGCTGCTGCGGCTCCCACGCCCGCTTGCCCACCTCCCTGCCCTGCCCACCACCACGCGGCCGGCCTACAGACTTGCAGATGGTCAACATCACCGTCCGTGTGCTCTCGCGCCCGCGCGTCGAGATGCTGCCCGAGATCTACCGCACGCTCGGTCTGGACTTTGACGAGCGTGTGCTGCCCTCGGTCGTCAACGAAGTCCTCAAGGCTGTCGTTGCCCAGTTCAACGCCTCCCAGCTGATCACGCAGCGCGAGCGGGTGCGTGCCCTGCCGCTCTAGACTCGCTTGCCCTCTCCTCTTGCCGCATCGGCCGCTAACACCGCATTGCGGCGGGCCGTGCGCCTTGTCGTCACCAGGTCTCCAAGATGATCCGCGAGCACCTGCTAGCGCGCGCGGGCCAGTTCAACATCATTCTCGACGATGTCTCGATCACGCACATTGCATTCAGCACAGAGTTCACGCATGCCGTCGAGGCCAAGCAGATCGGTGCGGCCGTGCCTCGCTGTGGTTGCGAGCGTCGTTGACCGCGCTGACACACTCGGACGACGCCGAATGCAACAACAGCCCAGCAGGAGGCACAGCGCGCGTCGTTCATTGTCGACCGTGCAAAGCAGGAGAAGCAGTCGATTATCGTCAAGGCCCAGGGAGAGGCCAAGTCTGCAGAGCTGATTGGCGATGCAGTCAAGAACTCGCCTGGCTTCCTCGAGCTGCGGAAGCTCGAGACGGCGCGCGAGATCGCCTCGCTCATTTCGCAGTCCAACAACCGCGTCTTCATCGACAGCGACGGCCTGCTTCTGAACGTGAGTTAGTCGAAAGCACACACCTGCGAGTGTGCCATCTGCCGCTGACGCTGAGCACACCGCAGGTCCGCGACTACTCGGCGGCCGAGAAGAAATAGGCGAGCCGGGACACGGCACCTTTCAAAGAATGAACACCATCTGCGCAAGGATGTGGGCTGCAGGAGTCTCCCATGACCGGCGCTCCTCAGAAGAGCGTAGGGCCTGCAGCCTCATGCTTGATGCGGCGCAACGCCGCTGGCACCAGCGAGGTGCAAGGAGAAACGGCGCTCGCGGAGTCGTGCCCGAGCCTGCCATGAGATCACTCGCGCGGCTGGTCGTGCCTGGGCTCCCGCCCCGCGCGCATGAGGCCGCCTCGGCGCTGCGGCTCGCGACGGCAGGCGCATTCCTTGGCGTGCGGCAGCCGAGGGGCTCTCTGCCTCGTGTCCCGCGCAGGACGCTCAGTGCCGTGCCCGCGGCGTCAGCCGCCGAGTCTCGAGCCGTCGAGGCCAAGCTCGCCGAGACGCTGCGGGTGTGCGCGGCGGCCGGCGGCACCAAGGCTGCCGTCGAGCATCTCGCTGCCTGGGGACACAAGACCTGGACACCGGAGACGCTCGCCGTCTTTCTCGAGGGCCTGAATCCGTTCTCGCGGCGGTTCGTCGAGACTGTCGAGCACCTCGTCGACGGCCGGCAGTTGCGCGCGGCGCACCTGTTCGTTGTCGCCGACAAAATCACGGCGTCGCTGCATGGCAGCCGGCTTGGCGAGCGCATTATCGCTGCCCTGACAGAGCGCCCGGCCGCGGCGGATCTGGACCCGACAGGCCTGGCTGCCTTGATGCTTGCGGTGAGCGGCTGCCTGTCCATCGCCGCCCCCGCGCAAAGCCGATGCTGACTGGAGCGCAAGGCTGGTGCACTCTCGGTTGCCGAAGTCAGGAACGCTCTCGCCCAAGCCAGAGACGCAGACACTCGCGCTGCACTCGCACTCCGCATCATCGCGCACTCAAACGCAACAACACCCGAACAGCTTGCTCATCTGCAGCGGCAGTTTGAGGATGCGGTCCTTGGCGCGGATCTGGATGCGCTGGTGTTTAGGCACACTCGCACAGTCGATCTTGCTGTCGCAACACTCCTCGAGGCGGTGGCTTTGCAGGGCGACCCTGCTGCTGTCGAGAAGCATGCACGATGGCTGCGGCAGCACCTTCCGCTGCCACTTTCTGGCCGGCTGTCTCACACAATCGACGCCGCGTTGCTGCGCGCGACCGCAGTGCTTCTCAATACCGACGAGATGGACGTTCACCGCGATGCAAGCAGAGCGACCGAGAGCCTGCCAAGCAGCGCAGAGTATGAGCGTGCGGCCGCGCAGCCTCAGAGGTGGCTTACAATCGCCAACGCATGCATGACGAGCGTCGTCGACGGTCGCACCCGCGGCAACCAGACACTCATGGCAGCCGTGATGGCGTATCTCGCCTCGACAATCCAGCACCAGTCGGGCGAGCTTGCGACGGCCGATTTTGCATTCGAGACCTTTGCGACGTTTGAGCGGCGGGGCTTTGTGCCCGAGCTTGCGTCGTACGAAGCGCTTCTCTTGTGCATGGTCCACGCCGCGCCGCGCATGCGATCCTCTGTCGCCTCGCCGTGGCCAATGCGGATCGTGACGATGCTGCGACGCATGGTTTCGTCTGGCCTTGTGCCGACATCGCAGATCATCTCGCTGGCATTTGAAGGCATTGCCAAGGAGCGCAGCGTGAGCCAGGTTAACTATGGCAGGCTGGTAGAAGGTTGCATGACCGAGTGCGGCATCGAATATGACGCCGAGTTGCTGCAGCACGCCATCCGCGCATTCAACAGGACCAACTGGATCTACTTTTCTGCGCAGCGCCTTCGCGACATGCGCGACATGGGCGTCATGCCGAGCCTGGATCTGTACAAGCACACGTTTGAGGCGGCGACGCACAAGCCGGCCTCTGCGCAGTACGTCATCAAGGATCTGCGATGGAGCATGCGCCGCGACGACGTTGTGTCCGACGCCGAGGCGTATGAGTTGCTGCTGCGCTGCTGCCTGGCTGCAGGCGACGTGCTGGCTGCGATCGAGATCAGCGAAGAGATGCACGCCGAGGCGGTGGCACCGCTGCCGTCGACGTTTGCAGTGATTGTGGAGCTGGGCGAGCTGGGCGACAATCTCGTGCAGCAGCGGCTGCGCGATCTGATTGCATCTGCGCCAGCTGCTGCGGGGGATGCTGTGCAAAAACGTATTGGCGGCAACTCACGCCGGAAATAAAGCGAGAGACTGGGTCCGCCGGTGTGCGTGGGCGCCGGTGTGCGGGTGACGGCTGGCTGCTTGGTCTGCGCCAAGTCGCGGCGCGAAAAACGTCCTCAGGATGCGCGGACGAATGCCCGGCAACGCCGCGCGTCGCTGGGCTCCACCACTAACCACTTTTTGCCGCCATGGCGAGTGCGCGCTCTGGCTGACGAGGCCGCCGAGACAGCATCGACCCGGCACCCGGCACACCCGGCGCACCCATCCATCCATCCGCGCGCGCGCACGCACGCACGCGCGCATCCATGCATCCGTGCGCATGCGTGCGCGCGCACCCCCGTCCGTGCATGCGCGCACCGGCCGGGGCGGGGGGATGCCCCCGGCGTCCGCGGCCTCGCGGCGTGCATGCGCCAAGGCCGCGACGCCCGGGCCGGCAGCAGCGGCCAGCAGCAGCAGCAGCAGCAGCAGCAGCAGCAGCCAGCAGCAGCACAGCACGACGCACCGGCACAGTGGTCTGGCGCCGGCTGCACCCGGCCACCGGCGTGCAACGGCCGGCGCCTCGCCTGAGCTGGTGTGCCAGAACCGCCGCGGTCGCCTGACGGGCGGTGGTCGGTCTGGCCGGGACGCCGCGTGCGCTGGGCTGCTGCTGCCCCGCTGCTGCTGCTGCCCCCGCCATCGCCACGCTGCCTGGCCCTCCGATCCTGGCGCGATAACGCCTCCGGGGGAGGGGGTGTCGATCGCCGCGTGGCGATGGTGCCGCTGCTGGGCCACATGTTGCCGCTGGCGTCTGCGGTCTCGTGCTGTCTCGGTGGCGAGAAGGCGTCTCATGTGTCTCTGACCGCAGCTTGGCTAACACATGCGCACTCACCTTGCCCGATCCCGCGCTGCAACCAACAGGGTGTCGACTTGCAGAAGAAGCATCACCAGAAGAAGGGTGCTCGCGTTGCGCCAAAGTCGGAGGACGTCTACCTCCGCCTGCTCGTCAAGCTCTACCGCTTCCTGGCCCGCCGCACCAACTCCAAGTTCAACCAGGTGGTGCTCAAGAGGCTGTTCATGTCGCGCATCAACCGTCCCCCCATCTCGATTGCCCGCCTCGTCAAGTACCTGAAGGGCAAGGATGACAAGATCGCCGTCATTGTCGGCACCGTCACTGACGACAACCGCCTCCTCGAGGTCCCCAAGCTCACGGTGGCGGCCCTCCGCGTCACCAAGTCGGCTCGCGCCCGCATCGTCAAGGCCGGCGGCGAGGTCATTACGCTCGACCAGCTTGCCCTCCGCACGCCCCTCGGCAAGGGCACCGTTCTTCTCCGTGGTCCCAAGAACGCCCGCGAGGCCGTCAAGCACTTTGGCACCCCGGGCAAGCCCGGCAGCACTGCCAAGCCCTATGTCCGCTCCAAGGGCCGCAAGTTCGAGAAGGCCCGTGGTCGCCGTGCTTCGCGTGGCTACAAGAACTAAGCATACGCGGTTGGAATGTAAACTCTCGCACCCACCGGTTACCGCTGTGCATCTGCGCGCCTGCCCTTTGCGTCCCGCCAGCCGCGTGTGTGTCCGAGAGAGCGCCAGCATGTGGGGGCCGCGAGAGAGATTTGGAATGCGAGAGATGGTGGCGCGAGCCCTGTCCGCGTGAGCGCGGCATCAGTTGTCGCGCCCGCGCCCGCGGCTTGCCCGCACTCCCGCAGACCCCATGTCCGCAATGGTCAAGACGTTCGCGAACCAGGCGCGCCTGCCGCGCCTGCCCATCCCCTCGCTCTCCGAGACGCTGCAGCGCTACCTGCGCTCGACGCAGCCGCTGTTCGCCTCGCGCGCAGACTACGACGCCTATGCCCGCGTGGCCGCCGACTTTGGCCGCGACGGCGGCCTCGGCCAGAAGCTGCAGGCGCGCCTCGAGGCCCACGACAAGACGCAGCCCAATTCGTGGCTCGAGGCCTGGTGGCTGCGCCTGGCGTATCTGTCCTGGCGCGAGTCGGTGCTCGTCAACTCCAACTGGTTCATGCTCGTCGGCACCCACCCGGAGACGCCGCGCGGCCTGCTCACCCCAGGCCACCCGGACCGCCCGCGAGACGGCCAGTTCACCGACTTCCAGCTGCACCGTGCTGCGGGCCAAATCGCCAACTTCCTCAACTTCAAGGACCAGGTCGACAAGTGCGTCGCCGCGTGCCCGCCCGTGCTGCCGCCTGCCTGTGCCGCTGTCCGCCTGCCCGCGCCGCCGCCACCTCCCCACCCCATCCGTCGCTCGCCGGAGCTCGCTGCGCTGACACGTGTCTGTCCGCACTTCGTTTGCCCACGTGCTCGCCGGATCTGTGTGTTCCTCCGCGCTCATTGCCTCGCACCTCGCCTCGCACCTCGCCCGCATATCGCCTGCCCGTCGCTCGCAACGCCGGCAGCGAGACCATCCCGCCAGAGGCCTCGCGCACCGGCCCGTTCTGCATGAACCAGTACCGCTTCATCTTTGGCATCTCGCGCATCCCTCGCCCCGAGTGCGACGAGATTGTCGGCTCGCACCCGTCGCCCAGCAAGCACATTATCGTCCTCGCGCGCGACCAGTTCTACGTCGTGCACGTCTATGACCCCGTATCGGGCAAGCGCCTCTCGATCGAGAGCATCCGGAGGTGGGTCGATCGTCGCAGCCTCTGCCAGTGCGAGTCGCCGCCAGCTGACTTTGTTGCGGCCTGCCTCCTTGCGCGACCGCTTTCGCGACCCACAGCCAGCTCGACTCGGTCATTGCCGACGTCAAGTCCCGCAAGACCCTCGAGCCGCCCGTCGGCCTGCTCAGCGGCGAGCACCGCGACACCTGGGCCAAGTGGCACGGCCATCTCGTTGCCCTCGGCGGCAAGAACACCGAGACCTTCAAGTGGATCGACACGGCCCTCTTTGCCGTCTGCCTCGACGACCGTGCGCTCCCGCTGACCCTCTCGGACCAGGCCAGTGCGTATCTCCTCGCGTACAGTGCGCAAGCTCAGTGGGGCTGCCCGTCCGCTCACACCGGTGCATCTGCGCAGAGGCCGTGTTCCACAACTTTGACGCCCGCAACCGCTGGTTCGACAAGTGCCTGCAGGTTGTCATCACCAACGACGCCCGCGTCGGTGTCAACGGCGAGCACTCCCCCTGCGACGCCCTTGTGCCTGCATATGCCATCGACTTTGCTGCCCGCAAGTGCGTATCTCCTCTGGCCTGGCTTGCACCGCGGCATGCCGCTGACGTCTCTTGTGCAGCGAGCCGGCAAAGGACCCCGCCCTCGTTGCTCCCGCAAGTGCCACGCCGCCCGTCCGCCGCCTCGAGTGGACCGTCGACGGAAAGATCCTGCAGGCCATCAGGGACGCTCAGACGTTCACGAGCAAGCTGATTGGCGACAGCGACGTCCACGTCCTGCACTACAAGAACTACGGCGCCGACTTCATCAAGAAGTTTGGTCCGTTGTCGCGCTGCGCCGGTGTCTGCGCATGCGCCGTTGCTGACTTCTGTTGTCGCACCATGATCTGCAGCCAAAGTCAGCCCCGATGCATTCATCCAGATGTGCCTGCAGCTCACCTTCTACCGCATGCACAACGACTTTGCCGCCGTGTACGAGACCGCCTCGACGCGCAAGTTCCTCCACGGCCGCACCGAGACCTGCCGCTCCCTCTCGCTCGAGTCGCAGGAGTTTATCCGCACGGTCCAGAACCCGAACATCTCGGTGCGCCAACTTGCCCTGGCTGCAAATCCTGCCATGCAGCCAATCTAACATGCCCGATGCAGGACGCCGAGAAGTTTGCCTCTCTGCAGAAGGCGTGCAAGGCCCACGTCGATTACATCTCGGCCGCCATGGACGGCCGCGGCGTCGACCGCCACATGCTCGGCCTGCGCCTCGTCATGAAGGAGGGCGAGTCCTCCGAGTTCTTCAAGCACCCCGTCTTTGCCGAGTCGACCAGGTGGCGCCTGTCGACCAGCGGCCTGTTCCCCAGCGAGCGCATGGAGGGCACCGGCTTTGGCGCTGCGGTGAGCCGCAGCCTCGGTCATTCTACTCACCTGCAATTGCACCCCCCCCCCGCTGACAATCGCATCTCTTGCGCAGTACCCCGATGGCTACGGCATGAACTACGCGGTGCTAGACTCGATGGTCAAGATCGGCATCGAGTCCAAGAACTCGTGCAAGGCCACCTCGAGCGCCAAGTTCGCCACCACTTTCTCCCAGGTGCTCGACGACCTCCACAAGCTCTGCAGCACGGTCTCGCAGCTGCAGCCCAAGATGTAAGCGTGGCTTCAGCCTGCAAGTAAACCTCTCCGACCCAGACACAGGCTGCCTGTCTCCTGCGCCGTGCTCGACCATGTCGACGCAGATCCGCCGCATATGCCGGCCAAATGAACAAGTCCTCACAGAAACCACCAGCTGCTCTCCCGACACTTGCATCTCACTCGAAGCGTGTGTTCATTGCAACGACTCGAGGACGTTGCGGTAGTCCTCGATGAGCCCCAGGTACGTGCTCTGCAGCTTATCCAGGCGCTCGTCAAACTCGATCGACTCGAGCACCTCGCGGTTCTGCCTGAAGATGCGCGCCTTGACAAACAGGCGGTATTGCTTGTTGGCGCGCGCATCCAGGCGCTTGAGTCTGTGCAGGAGCACAATCTCGATGCAGCGATTCGCCTGGCGCTGCATTACCGCCACACACATCAGCCTTCAGAGTCGCCGCACCACTCGCAAAAGGCACCTCCACACTCACCTTGCACAGCTTGAAGCGCCGCTGCACATCCTCAATGTGGGATCGCGCCAGCGGAGCCGCAAGGCCCTTGAGCGCCTGTGCGTCGAGCAAGCGCTGCACGTCGCACCGGTCGCGCATGTCCTGGAAGAAGTCGTTGGGATCTTCAACAGTGACGTCGACAACGTTTGGGTCCGCAATGAAGCGGTCCATCATGGTCGAGTACAGTGCTCGACCATGGCCCTGCTTTTGGAACGGTGGCAGTATGATGAATTGGCTGCATGAACCCGTTCGTCAGCACTTTCATCTGCTCCTCGACTTTGGTGATGCCCGCGCGCTGACCTGATCCGCATGCGGCGCTTGTCAGGGAAGTGGTAAAACGGATAGTACGACAGATATCCAACAATCTTGTAAACTTCGTGGTTGGGCACTCCGGACTTTTCAAAGCTGCGCCGAGTGAGAGCATCAGACGGGGGCCGGTCGAGCACGGATGCACTGCGACCCCCGCACTGTGAAACACTCACACAAGCACAAAGTGCCAGTTCGTGTCGCTCTCTTGCAAAAAGGAAGCGCCTTCGATGAACCAGACCAGAAAGGTCTGAAGGCGGCGGTGGTACTCCTTGAAGCGCGGCGTGGTGAACGTGCACTGCGGGCCGAGGCAGATCATCAGCGGTCTCGCATCACAGTCAATCATTTTGCGGCATGCCGAGCACGCATTCGCACCTCGTACATCTCGTACGCCTTGCCGTGTGCCTGGTACTCGTGGATCTTGGTTCCCATCGGGCGGAACGTCGTCTCATCGGATTGGACGCGCTTCACAAACTCGTCGTAGTTGTGCGTCATGCCTTCGTGACAAACTTAACCACTGCGCTGATTGCGTCCCTGAATTCACCAAGTGACATCTCACAACGCACCAGGCGGGATTTTCTCGGACATCATTCTGACCACGTCCTGCGGCTGCACCCCCGGCGCGATGCGCTTCGAAGCCCCTTCGCCAATGCGTGCAGAGTACGTGAAACCCAGATATGTAAAGAGAGATCCAGCCGCATAGTACAGCTGCGGAGCCGGCGATCCGACACCGTCGGCGCAGGTCCGCCCCCCGCGTGGCTCTCGTCAGTATCCGAGCAGCATATCGTGCTTTGGCGCCTTCGGAAGCGTAGCACCTTAATGTCGAGGTCTTTGTAGCCAAACACCTTCTCCTCGTCGCCGAAAACGGGGTAGGTGTAGAGCGGGTGGAAGACGGCACCCTGCGCAGGGGGCCCATTGTCCTCGTCGTCGTCGTCGTCGTGATCGCCCGCCCCGGCGTCGGCTGAGCCGTTTTGGCCTTGGACGCCGTCGTCAACGTCGGCGGCAGAGACTGGCGAAGCCGCGTATTCCCCCCGAGCAAGGTGCCCAGCAGGCGCACGCAGAGAGCGGCAGTCCGCCGTGCGCGATGGACCAGGGGATGCGTTAGCAGTCGTGCGGGTCCGCCCCGCCGCCAGTGTCCGGCGCGGCGACTGCGGCAGCGACGGCCACGGTTGTGACGATGTCCGGTTCCGTGTCCGGATGCCCGCAGCCGACGACGGACGCACCCAGCCGCAGAGACAGCGAGTCGTTGGAGCTGCTGACCCACTCGGACAGCGGGTTGTGAGACGCAAAGAACGCTGCGTGTCCGCCGCCCGTCGGCATTCAGCCGCACGTGTGTGGGGTGGTCAGGGGAGGCCCTCTCGTCAGCGGCGTGTCGGCTGTCTCGCCCATCTCCAAACTGGCGCGGCACCAACCCATGCGTGCGAAGGCAAGTGCAGTTTATCGCTGGGCCTCCAGTACGGATGCATGCCGTGGCGGCTGTCCGTGGCCGGACGCAAGCGCGCCTTGCGTCTGGCCAAGCTGGGCAGACACCCCCAGCGCGCGGGCCGCCGGTCCCTTTCGCACCGCTTGCATGGCCCTCGGCATCGAGCTTGGCGGTATCATGCCCTGTTGGGGCCGGATCTGCCCCGCCGTCGAGCTCGCCTGAGCGATCAGCGGCCGGTGTGATCCGCCTCCCTGCGCTCGATCCTGCTCCGGCGGCGGGTGCGGGTAGTGCGGCGCGGCGAGCTTGGCACCGGCGCCGCCACCTGCCTGCTTGAATGCAAACGACGCCGGGGAGAGCATGATTGCGATGCCCGGCACGGACGGAATCTGCCCAGGTGGCATGGCCTTGCGGTTGTGCACCACGGATCGCATCCCCGCGGTGCTGCTGGCTGCAGACGGAACCGGTGATGCCGAAGTGCGCGAATCAAGGCTCTCGAGCTGCTGCCGGATGGATACCGTTGTCCGCGCCGACGACGCGAGTGACGCCATGCTCAGCGTCGACGACGTGCTTGAGCCCTCTGACCGCTTCAGGATCGGCTTAAGCGGCATCGCCTTGGGGACCTCGGCCAACGCGGCTTCAAAGCCACCACCGACCGCCGAGTTGCGCGCGGTGTGCGACGAAGCTGTGCTCGGTCGAGAGCTGTGGCCGCGCGACTTGGTGTCGACTGCATCTGCGTTTATCGCCGCAGGCACGACTTTGGCAGCTTGTTTCTTGCTCTTCTTTCTTGACTTTGAGGCCGTTGATGGCCTCGAGCTCGGCGCATCCGCAGATGCGGCGTACGTAGACGCCTTCTCACGCTTCTTAGTGCTGCGACGTCTTCCGCGGCCCTTGTCGCTCCTGGACTTCTTCTTGTCGCCCTGCTTGGATTGAGCCTTGCTCGGCTTTCCGGAAACGGACGGCCTTGATTCGCCAACAGGTCCATCCGGGCCGACAGCCTCGCAATCTGCTTCATCTGCAAAAGTTTGGCGTCTCCGCATCCTTGGGGTTTGGCAAGCCGAGGTGGGGTTGCTGGCCGCATCGGCGCCAGAGTAAGCTGGCGCTCGGCCATCGCTCGCGTCGGTACGAGATCGATTCGTACTGCCCAGCTTGCCAGCACCATCGTCGTCGCTGCATAGCTCGTCGTCGCTGGCGCATGAGCCACGATCCGAGTCACTTGTGCTTGAACCGCCGTCGCTGCCAAAGCGACGACAAGCATAGAGCCGGCGCGGCGAGATCGGGTCATATGCTGGGGATTGAGCACACCCCTCAGTCTTGATCGTTGTCTCAGCGCGCGAGAGGCGGCTGACGGCGGCGGCGACGCCACGCACAAGCGGTCGGCCCGCTGGGCGAATGATCACGCCTCGCGGAGTGAGCTTGTCACTCTTTGCGGCATCCCTGCCGCCAAGGCTTGGCGCTTCGCTCGTTGCTGGCGCTAGTGAAGCGGGCTTCTCAGGCGCGGGCGGCTTCCACTGCCCGTTGCCGATGAAAGGGCCTTCGATCGCCTCCCACGATATCTCTAGGTCTGGCATCACAAAGTTCTCGTCATCTGGGCCGCGCGGGGAAGCAGCGACCGGAGCTTGTGATGCCACTTTGACGCTCGCTGCAAACGATTTGGCTGTCTCTCCTTCCAGCTCAGCCGATGGCACACATTCTCGGTCTGAGGCTGCGCTTGCATCTGTGGGCAATGGGGATCTGCTCTCGAGCGATATTGCTGAGCTGCGCAGGAGTGAATCGAGCGTGCGTGGCAGCCCCTGCTGCTGTTGTTGTGCCTGCTGCTGCTGCTTTTGCGCCGCCGCGATAGGAGATTGCCCATCTGAGCAAAGTCCTGATGCGGCAGCACTGGTCCGCGCACCGCCAGCGGAAGCCGCAGCGCGTAGTGATCTGATGGGAATAACTTCTTGAGCAGACGAGGCAGCATCCACAAAGCGGTTGTTTCGGATGATGAGAAAGGCATCATTTTCGTCGATACTGTCGGCGGCTGGGCATGTCATCGGGCGACGGGAGTCTGATCCGTCGCGAAATATCTCAAAAGGCCCGAAGATAGGGTCCATGCCTGATGTAACCGCTGCGGCTGCTGCAGCGGCTGCGGCGGCTGCGGCGGCCGGTGCGGTTGCCATTGCGCGAATCCATGCGATCCGCGAGAGATCGTTCATGTCGTCGGCTATACGCAGCTGTCTTGTGTCTCTGGACGTCGCTGGACCCATGCTTCCTTGAGAGTCGCGCTGGTTTGGCGGCCTACTCGCCTGATCTTGGTCTTCCGACCCCGGGCCATGCCCAGCAATCCCATCTGCCGGCTGGCCGCTTAGGTGCTGGGAGTTCGCAGGTTGGACAGCCAAAGACGACTGAGAAAGCGCACCCGTCGATGAGGCTGCGGCGGCAGCAGCGGCAGCAGCGACGGCGGCCGTGACAGCAGCCATGACGGGCGACCCCTGGAAGCCATGCGGACGCCGAAGTCGGTCGATCTCGCGCAGCCGCTGAGCACGGGTCGAGTCCCAGCGGGCCTGAGCGCCAAATGCAGCTTGCTGGTGTATCTGACCGCGAATGCTGCTTGCCATCTTGCCAAGCCGCGGCGATGCGCCGAGTATATCTGCATTTGCCTCGGCGAGATAGAGCCCGGCGTCGCCAACTTGAGCCTGAGGCGGTGTATCGCGGCTTGCGGCGGACGCAGCTCTTGCTTGCCGAGATGATTGCTGGCCGGCAGCACCACCTCCCCCCTGACCGCCGTTGCCGGCAGCATTACGCTCCATCTCACGGATTGTCTGCGTCTTGATCCAGTCAATCACATAATCCGGCAGCCGCGCAGATGCTGCGCTCGGCCGGGTCGACGAGAAGAACAGCTCTTCGAGCTTGCTGCGCGTGAGCATGTTGTTCTTGCCGCGAGCGTTAGCGACCGACGCGCTGAATGTGCGCCGTGACCGCTGAGGCTTCTCTTGGCTGGATGGAATCGGCTGCTTGCTGTCACTCGGTGTCGCCTGCCCAGCAACAAGGGCAGCACTGGTCGTGTCTGCTGCCGTCGAGGGTGCCGCTCCGCGGAAGCCAGCGGAGCGGGCACGTTGGCCGCCGTTTGTGCCGCCGCGTTCCTGCATGCTGTAGATGCGTTGAATTTCCGCAGGATCTGCGCCGTGTTTTGATGCCGAAGCGAGATACATGTTTCCGACGCGGGAGGTCGCGAAACCAGCCGAGATTGGCCGCGTCGAGGTGTTGATTTGCTGATGTTGACAAGTTGAGCGCGTGCGTGTTGATCGTCAGTGTGAGCCTGGGGCGTTCTGGTGATCGCCATGCTCTCGAGGTGGTGCTCACCTGCGCGACCTTGCGCCTGAGATCCGTCATGGCCTCGGTCTTGCCGCCGTTGAGTTCGTTGACGGCGCGTGCGATCACATTCTCGGCCTCGATCGCAGCAGCCGAGCGGCGCCGGGCAGCCAGCAAAGTGGCGGCTGATCCCGCAGTGGGCGCGCTGCGGTCATGCGACGCTATCGCCGACTCTGCAACTGCGCTACCTACAGAAACGCTGCCCGCGGCACTCGCAGGTGCGTCTTGGTGACCCGAACGCACGCACGGCGAGGAAGTTGCTGCCAGATCTTTGCGCATTGCGACGGCTTCTACAAAACGCTTTCTGCGGATGTGAGCTGGAATGAAACGCACGATAGTATTGGATCCCGACGCCACGGAGCTGCCCGCGAGGCTGGGAGCGGTGGCGCTGCTTGCGGCGCTGGTCGGTCGCAGGGTGCGACGCGAGGCCGGTGCGGCGTGAGCTTGCCCAACGACCGGCACTGCTGATGCAGCGGCGCCAGGAGGACGAGGCTGGGTAATGCTCGGCGGTTGCGATTTTACGCCAGATGTTGGCTGCACAATCGGCTGCGGAGGCATCGTGCGCGCAGCTGGGTTCTGCAGGCGGGTCGCAGCAGCAGAGGCCACAGCGGCGGTCGTATCTGACGGATTGCGATGCGGACCTGCGACCGCACTGACTGGGAGATTCCGTTGTCTACTCTGCTGATTGTGCCGCTGCGAGATCATGGGTGCGCGGAGAAGAAGCGCCGGAAGCGAGTGCGTTCGCGATATCGCCGGTGGTGGGCGTGTTTTTTGAGAGGATGCGCAAGCGGGCAGCGAGATTGCGGGAAGTCAAGACGAGGGTGCTGGAGCAGCAGGCGCTGGGGCAGGCGATCGCACCTCTGCGCGTGAAATGTCGGGCAACGGCTCGTGGCGGTAGAGATGCTGCGCGTGGTGGAGTCGACTGAAGACCAGGTCGACGTCGATTGAGGGGAGCTGCGGCGACCGGACCAGCTGCGAGGCTGAATCGCGGAGGTTGCGTGCACCGATGGCAGCCAGATCCAGCTGCGGGTGCGTGTGGGAGGTGTGGACGACAGGCACGAAGCCGCGGACGCCGCCGCGAGCAGGTGGTTCGGTGGAGGCAACGGCGACGGTGGCAGGCAGCAGAGGGACTTTTGGGCAAGCGTTGGTGCTGGCACAGGCTGCTGGTCGGCTGGCGACGCAGTGCGGCATGGGTCAGTGGGCCATGGTGAGATGATGTTGGCAAAGCTGGCTGCAACAATCGCACTGTTGCGCCGTGGATGCTCCCACTATTATTGCTGGATGCGGCAGATCTGTCAGATTCACTATCCAGCAGCGCGCGGGCATGCGGGCTTTGTTCTGGCACAGCGGTGCCGCATCCGCTCAGCAGGGCATCCCGGAGTCGACGCTTGCCGCGGTAGATGCAAGTCGCAGATGGCCGACCTCAGTGGAATGGGGGATGTAGTTTATTGACGGCCCTCGTAGAACTTGGTGAGGAAGTCGTTGGGCTTGCTGGTCTCGTAGACGTCGTTGCTGAAGAAGCGCATAACGTGCGAGCCCTGCTTCCAGAAGTTCATGGTTTCCTCGTACTCGATGCGGCCCTTGAAGAGCAGGACGTCGATGACCTGCAGGTCGCGCACATAGCGGTGCTTCTCGAACTCCTGGCGCACGCGGCGGCGCACCATCTCCGGCGTGACCTCCAGCCTGTACTGGTCGACGATGGCCGGCGCCTGGCGGATGGTGAGCGGCGTGAGGATGGGGGCGGGGGCCAGAGGCCGGTCGCGGCCACGCGAGTGTCGGCGGTCGACAGAAAGCCGCGATGCCCAGCGAGGATCGCGGAGGCCGTGCGACGCAGGCGCGGGCCGGTGCGGTCGGCGGCATGCAGGCGTTGGCGGCGGGCGTGGCAGGCGGCGAGCGTCCGGGGGGCCCGCGAGTGGGCACGGGCCGCGCGGGGCCGCACGCCGCGCACGCAGGCGTGTGGGTGCCGGTGGAGATGGTGGTCAGCGGTCAGAGGCGCCCGTCTTCCAGCAGGTCGGACTGAGCTCGCAAGAGCGCCGGCAGGCGGCGGCGGCCTCACCGAGCGGATCCAGTCGCGGTACTGCGAGAGCACGCGCTTGCGGGCCTGGATGAGCGAGCCCGACGAGGCCGTCACGACCGAGGGCACGAAGTTGCTCATTGCTTTTCGATAAGAAGCAAGAATGAAATTCTAAGTTTCGTCCGTTGGACGTTGAAGTCAGCGGTAATCGGGAATACTACATGGGTGGGGGCCGGGGTGGCAGCGTGTCCAAGACCGGATCTACAACTCGATCGAGCGGCAGCGGCCGGCATGGGGCCTCAAAAACACACGCAAGGGACTGCCCACGCCGAGCGAGGGCGGTCCAGTGAGTTGCGTGCATGTGGCGCTTGTGTGTAGCATGCGTGCCGACTGCCCACTTTCACAGCCAACCTCGCGCATTCTCATTGTCATTGGCGACGGCGATTTCAAACACAACTCGGGCGGCCACCTCACGATGCCCACGGCCACGCCGCTGTTCGATGCTCTCGGGCGGCAGGTCGAGACGGTCTGCTGGGTCAAGGAGCACCGCACAAGCAAGTGTTGCTCCAAGTGCGGCAGGGAGATGCAGCAGGCGGTGCTGCACAAGCAGCTGCCGCCAACCGAGGTTGAGCTCAAGGCTCGGGCGCGGAGCAAGCAGGACAGGCAGATCAAGCGCAAGGCCCATTTACTGGTCAAGCTCGCCCGCAAGCACATCCAGCAAGATAATCAGCAGGCCGTCCCCCTCAGCATCCTGCCGCGGACCCTGCCGATCGCGCAGGAGGAGGCGGACATGGCCATCAAGTTCGCCCGGAGCGAGGCCACATCCAAAGTCGCAGCTCGCCTGGAGGCGGCTCTCACTGCTGCCTTGCAGGCTGCCGCACAAGGTGATGTTCTCGCATCGCCTCGTCTCTTCTGCGTCTCGTGCTGACACACTTAGCGCATCTGCAGATGCCGCACACGCCGCCCCTGCTGCCTCTGCACCCGCGCCCATGGATGTCGATACATCCAACGGTCGGTGTCGCATCGCCTTCTCACGCCATCTATGCGACTGACACTTGCTGCTCTTCATGCTCCAGGCGGCGGTGCCAACGCGGCCGGCAAGCAGACCAACCGCAAGAGGCAGCCACCTCGCCCTGGCGACAGCATGCTGTCTCGGCCGCCGCCTCCATCAGTCAGGCCGCAGCTCAAAGGCACCGATCGCATGGTCGCCAAGAATTACGACGCCAAGAACCTGCTCATGCTCTGGGGCCTCCGCCACTGCGGCCATTGCGACACCATCTGGTGCCTCGACAAGAACGCATGCATCAACATGCACTTGCGGGCCATATTCTACTTGCGGCAGCCTCTGAAAGTTGATGCACAAGGCATGACCCTCAGGGAAGATGGCCCGCCGTACTCGCGGCCACAACAACAACAACACGCTCAAGCATGATGTGCAGCCACTGCTGCAAACTCCTTTGCCTCGGCAAGGAAACCACGGGTGCGAATCCGCACCAGTCACAGTTTTTAAATTTGGGAATGGTTAGTTTATGTGTGTTGATCGGGCGCCTGAGGCCGATTACTGATTGATGCGATTAGAATTTTCAAGGCTTGGACAGCGAAGGTCAGGCGAGGCGAGGTCGGGCAGGTCGCCCGCTCGTTTCCATATGGACGCGCATACGAGAAGCAAGATCAGGCGTGGCGCCAGTGCTGGCTGGAGCCGACGCGGAGGCGAGGCGGCACGAGCAAGGGATGGCGGATGGCGTTCCCCCACTCTCTGAGATCGGGCCCTCACGGATGCCGCGTGCACGGGTCCGGATCCACGGCCTGCTGATATTTGCGATATAACAATCGAGCACAGATCCCCCACGGCGGCCTGGGCTGCGGACGCGGCCGCGCAACGCACGGGCGGCCCACTTGCCCACAATTACGATCGGGGCGAGCAGCAGAGTGCCGTCCGCTGAGAGCGACCAACCGTCCACACCGCTGCAATGAGTTCGGCCGCGCCGCACACGGATGGTGCGCACGGCGGCGCTCCGGCCTCCGTCTCCGAGCATGCACCCGCCGAGCATAACCCCGAGCACGGACACGCGACGCACAATCCGGATGCTTCTGGTGAGATACGCGTACACAGCCGCGCTCTGTCTGAATGAGCGCACGCTGACTCGCGACGCCACGATCACCCGTGTGCATATGCGGTCGTCGGACTGCGCTTACCAGGTGCTGCGCACTCATATGACTACGACGCCGACTTTGAGCCCGACCACCACGGCGATACGTCTGACCGCGCTGGCCATAACGAGGCTCATCCGGGCAAATCCGCCCACGAAACAGCATCCGCGCACCAGTCATCGCACGACGAGGCAAACAATCCCCACCCGCCGGCCGTCCCACACACGGCATCGCACGCCAGTCTGCGTGCCTCGCGCACCAAGCTCGCGGGCTCAAAGACGCACCTTGCTGGATCCGCAGACGCTCTGAGCAGCACCGCACACCCACCCGCCGCCGGATCGCGCGCTGCCTCGGCCGAAAAGCTGCGCCAATCGAGAACAAGCATCGGATCGAGGCCTCCCACGGCCGCAGCGACGCCTAAGCGGCAGCACAGCCAAAAGTCGATATCGAATCTTGCCGGCGAGTCCGCGCCGGCTCAGAAAGCTGCGTCTGTGGTCGAGCAGCACGGCGCCGAAGCGCACAAGTACGACGATGACTTTGAGCATGCGGACCACGCTGAGCATCACGAGCACGCTGAGCACCACGAGCATGCTGAGCGCAAGTCGACGGACAAGCTCGCCGGCTCGCAGTCGCAACTGCGCAAGTCGCAATCAGGCATCGCAGGTGCAGTCGCACCAGGCAGCACGCGCGCATCGCAGTCGCGCAAGTCGAATGCAAGCCTCGGCAACGCAGCCGCGGCGGGCAGCGCGCGCAACTCGCAGTCGCAGTTGCGTGCCAGCCATGCGAGTCTCAAGGATGCTGGCGCTGCGGGCGACAAGCCGCCGTCAGCGCGCGGGTCCAAGAGCAGCATGGCGCATCTGGCGCAGGGCGGCGAGCAGCACGGCGACGGATCGCATGCATACGACGATGACTTTGAGCACCACGAGCACGCTGAGCACCACGAGCATGCTGAGCACCACGAGCACGCCGAGCATGCCGAACGCAAGTCGAGCGACAAGCTCACCGGCTCGCAGTCGCAGCTGCGCAAGTCGCAATCGGGCATCGCAGATGCAGCCGCGCCAGGCAGCACGCGCGCATCGCAGTCACAGCTGCGCAAGTCGAATGCAAGCCTCGGCAACGCAGCCGCGGCGGGCAGCGCGCGCAACTCGCAGTCGCAGTTGCGTGCCAGCCATGCGAGTCTCAGGGATGCTGGCGCTGCGGGCGACAAGCCGCCGTCAGCGCGCGGGTCCAAGAGCAGCATGGCGCATCTGGCGCAGAGCGGCGAGCAGCATGGCGATGGATCGCATGCATACGACGATGACTTTGAGCACCACGAGCACGCTGAGCACCACGAGCATGCTGAGCACCACGAGCATCACGAGCACCACGAGCATGCTGAGCGCAAGTCGACGGACAAGCTCGCCGGCTCGCAGTCGCAACTGCGCAAGTCGCAATCAGGCATCGCAGATGCAGCCGCACCAGGCAGCACGCGCGCATCGCAGTCGCAGCTGCGCAAGTCGAATGCAAGCCTCGGCAACGCAGCCGCGGCAGGCAGCGCGCGCAACTCGCAGTCGCAGTTGCGTGCCAGCCATGCGAGTCTCAAGGATGCTGGCGCTGCGGGCGACAAGCCGCCGTCAGCGCGCGGGTCCAAGAGCAGCATGTCGCATCTGGCGCAGGGCGGCGAGCAGCACGGCGACGGATCGCATGCATACGACGAGGACTTTGAGCACCACGAGCACGCTGAGCACCACGAGAATCATGAGCATCACGAGCAACACCAGAATGCAGAGCATGCTGAACATGCCAATCACCAAGATCGTGTGGAGCCCGCTGTGGCCAGCGGCAAGGCGACACCCAAACCTCAAGGTTCAGCCGAAAAACTCAACGGCTCGCGTCCGCAGTCAACCACCGCATCGCGCTCGCCTTCGAAGCCGCCCTCGCGACCGCAATCACGCACAGGCTCGCGCGCTGGGTCCACAAGCGACGTAGTGATGGCCAATCCAGGTGCGGGCCACATCACACCGCAGAAGATGGCCAGCGAATCGCAGCCACAGAGCAACCGCGGATCTCGCGCACAGCTCGTCAAGGCCAGCGAGTCTGGCAGCGCGCGGGGATCGGCGATGAGCGTGCATGGAGCGACGACGCACGCACGGTCGCATTTGCGCGAGTCGATCATGAACGACGATGGAGATGCCGGTGATACAAGCACTGGCGGTGATGAGCATGCTCAGCATGACGAGAAGCCCAAGCCACAGGGCTCGGTCGAGCAGCTGAAAAAGTCGTCCGAGCGACTGTCGAGCCGACCCCCGTCCTCGAACCAGCTGGCCGGTCTCAAATCTGCGGGCTCAAAGAGCTCGCTGGCCGGGTCTTCGGCACGCCTCAAGTCCATGTCTGCCGACAACCTGCAGCGCGCCATGTCCAAGGAGAAGCTCCGCAACTCGCAGCAACAGCTTGGATCCCGCCACAGTATCACTGGTGAGGGAGCCCAGGCTGCAGTTTCGAGCGCCAGGGGCAGCACAAAGTCCATCCCCGGTGCTGCTAATGCGGCAGCGGAGCCGCTTGAAAAGACAAGATCCGCCAATGGCTCCGCGGCCAGTCTTCGCACCAAGGAAGTCGCCAGCTCGAGACCGCAGTCATCCGAGAAGCTCGCCGGCTCGCAGTCGCAACTGCGCAAGTCGCAATCAGGCATCGCAGATGCAGTCGCACCAGGCAGCACGCG
>JADGIZ010000147.1:0-22813 GCA_027604665.1 Polyrhizophydium stewartii | reverse complement strand
CACCACAACCCGCCCTGCCAGCCCCGCGCGCACGCCCGTCAGCCGCCGCCGTGCACTCCGCACCACCAGCCGCCCGCACCACCAGCCGCCCGCACCACCAGCCGCCCGCCGACACCCACCCGCAACCGGCACGTTGATCTTGACCTGCTGCGCGGACTGGTACCACTCGCCCGCGTGGATGATGTCCAGGATCGCGCTCGGCCGGATCGACTCAAGGTCCTTGAGGAACGCCCGCGCGTACCCGCGGTACGCATTCGGCGAGTAGATGCACTCGGTCGAGAAGTAGTCCAGCTTCTTGAAGTACGCGTACATGACAATCTCCTTCTCGTACGTGTACTTGAACGGCTTGGACCGCGGGATCGTCTCGTCCGTGGCCGTCTGGATGGCCGTGCAGCGCTGCAGCCGCGCAAAGTCGCCCCGCATGACTGCCGCGCCGTCAGCTGCGCGCCGGACGCCGCGCATCGCACCGCGCCGCATCGCATCCATGCTACGCACTGTTCATCAGCACCGTCTCGGCAATGTCGTCTGCGTTGTGCCCCGTGACGATGTGGTCGACCTTCAGCATCGCCGCGCCGCGGTCCAGCGCCTGGCGCCGGAAGACGCCGCAGAACGTGCCTGGCGCACGCATCGTTAGCCGCAGCACGACCAAGCGAGGCTCGCCGACGCGGGGAGCACCCACAGTTGTTCTTGAGCCCGATCTGCTTCACAATGGCGTCCATGGTCCAGCCATAGAGCTCCTCATACGACACAATCTTGAGCGGCACGCCGTACTGCTGCTCGTTGCGCTTGACCGTCTGCGCGCGCGGGTGAGCGTGCGTGCGCGGGTGAGCGTGCGTGCGCGGGTGAGCGTGCGCGCGTGCATGAGCGCTCTTGGCACTGGGCGCAGTGGCGGCGCACCTCGAGCGAGTCGTCTCGGTAGCCCGTGATGCCCTCGTCAATCGAGAGCAGGAACAGGTCGAGCCCGAGTTTGTGCCTCTTGTTGAGCGTCGTCATGACGTGGGCGAGCACCGTCGAGTCTGCGCCGGCGCATCGGCGCAGCGTCAGCGTGCCGGCGGTCCCAGAGCGCGCGGGACAACCCTCTCTGCCCGCGGCCCCCCGCGGCCGCCGCGCGACGCACCCTTGCCGCCCGAGGCGGCAATGGCGACCCGGTCACCGGGCTTGAAGAGAGCGTGGCGGACAATGGTGTTGTAGACGTTGTTCTCGAGGTGCAGGAAGAAGCACTCTTTGCACGACGGCGCCAGCGTCGACGGAATCTTGACCAGCGCACGGCGCTCGCCGTTGCACAGCACGCAGCCCTTGCGCGACGCCATGTTCCTTGCCGACAGTCGTGGGCGTCAGTGCTCGCCGTCGCCGTCGCCGTCGCCTTCTCCGGCACCTGAGGACGCGCAAACGAGTTCATTCTGACTTGGGACGCAGCAGCATGATCGTGTGCTGGCCGCCCGCAGACGCCGCAATGACGTGGCGCCCCTTGATCTCAAACTTCTCTGGCTCGGGTGCATCCTGGCTGTCGTTGGCGAGCTGGCCCATCTCGCCGTATCCCCAGCCGTACAGCGAGTTGGTGTCGTTTTCGCTGACAATCGCCAGGCAGAACGAGCCGCCGGCCGAGATGCTGACCACGTTCTCGATCGACTCGAGGCGGGTCGGCGTCGAGACAGCAGTCCCGGCGTCGAGCAGGCCGAGTTGGCCAGAGTCACCGCGGCCAAAGGCGTACACCTGCATTTTCTCGGTGAGCGCAATGGTGTGATGTTCGCCGCCGGCCACTTGGACGACTCCCGACGAAAACGGCACATCGATCGCCTGCGGGTTGTCGTACTCGTCCGTGTCGCCTTGCCCCAGCTGCCCAAAGTTGTTGAGTCCAAACGAGCACATCATTTTTCCTTGCTCGCCGATGAGGATGGTGTGATATGCGCCGCAGAATGCGTTATGGAACCTGACCCTCCTGCTTGACCGAAAGTTGATCGAGCGCGGCGTGAGCGACGAATCGACAATGTGCCGGGAAATAATCTTGCGGCCGAGCTGGCCCTGCTCGCCAACGCCCCAGGTATAAGCTTTGCCTGCGTGCGGCAGAACAGAAGCCGTCAGAAACGGCACGAGTCCAACGCGCAAGTCCGCTTGCGGCATCTGCGGCCGGCATGCTGCTGCTCACCGTCGAGAGTCACGGCGACAACGTGGTTCGCGCCAGCGCTAATGTGAACAACATTCTTGAGGTCCTCGATCTTGCGAGGGCGGTCTTGGACCTTGATGCCTGGAGCAAAGCCAAAGATACCGTTGTTGTCGCGGAAGGTTCCCCAGGCATACACGCTGCAAGGTTGCAGCGCATGCCCCCAGACAGCAAGCGAAGAATCCACCCGCAAGACATGGCATCAGATTGTCAGACACGACATGCGTGGCCAGAGCTCGCGGGAGCATGGCCCCCCACTCACAAGCCGGTGGCGGTCAGCGCCACGCTGATGGAGTCGCCACAGGCAACGTTGACGATAAACTCGTGGTCAAGGCCTTCGACAGGGCCTGGTTCCGTTTCCTCGCCTTCGCGGCCTTGAGTCGTCGGCGAGCGGAGCGATCCAGCAATGGGTGTCAGCGGCGGAGGTGGCGTCGGCATCCAAGGCGGCGGCAGCAGAGTCCAGCAGGCCACCGGGCGGCGGGGTCTGCAGCCGAACTAGGCCGTTGGGGACAGCGTTGCACAAAATACGACCTACCGAGCGCCTTCTGGTCGTTGCAGCCCCACGAATACAGCTTGCCGTTCCTTGTGATGACAATGTTGTGGAGGCCGCCCGCAACAACGTCGACAACCTCCTTGTCGTCAAAGTACTTGAGCCTGCCGGGCCGCTCTTTCTCGAGGACGTCCGTGCCAAAGCCAAGCTGTCCGCAGTCGCCGCTACCTACGACCCAGACTTCGCCGGGCTCGGTGTTGCGGGGCGCCAGGCCTGTAATGCAGGAGCGAGCCGAGGCGAGGCGAGGCGAGGCGCGAGGAGTTGATTCCGGACATGCCAGGTCAGCGCCAACCAAGCCTGACGAGAGCCGCGGGGCGGCGAGGGGCGGAGGCGGGCGCCGGCGGCCGAAGGGGAGAGAGCTGTGCGGTGCTGGCGGGCCGGCCGCGACGCAGATGCGCCCCGGCGCCTGCCGATGCGGGCGGCCATCGATGCGGGCGGGGGAGGCGGACGGCGGATGGCAGCGGGACAGCGAGCGGCACGCACTGAGCTTGGCCTTGGACTGGTGACTCTGCTGGCTGGAGGGCATCAGGTCCATGTCTGCCGCGTCTACGTCCTTGGCGGTCGACGCTGACTGGCTGCGCCTTAGGGGCGACGTCTTCTTGGCTGGCTTGCTGTCGGCCGCGGCGGCCGTCGGGGGCGACGTCCTGGCCTTGGCCTGCGCCTGTGATCTGGTCTGCTTGCCCATTCGCGGTTTCGCGGTGAAGTCGCCTCACGCTGCTCTGGTTGGGGGCCAGCGGCGGCGGCCGCCAGGCGAATGGGCCGCGCGAGCGGGCCTCGCTGCACCTGGCGTCTCTGGCTCGCCGGCGGCCGAGCACATCTGGCGTCCCCCACCCCGTGCACGGCGGCCGCGGCGGACACGCTGCAGGCCTCGCAGGGTCGGCTCGCCGACCAAAATCCTCGCGCTGCATCCAAACGCCGACTTTCCGCAAGCAGCATGCTCGCGTCGCTCGCCCGCCGCCCGCCCGCCCTGCTGCTGCATGTGCGCGCACCTGCCGCGCACAGCCAGCTCGCCGCTCGCGCCTTTCTTGATGGCGTACACGGCCCAGCACGCTTCGTCGCAGCGCGCGCATTGCGTCCGAAAGCTTGCTTCACGACCGGCCGCGGTGGGCTGCCGCCCCCCGGCAAGGACCCGCTCGCCGACCCGCTGCAGTCGGCGCAGGCCGGCGCACAGCCGCCCTCCAACGGCACGGCGTCGCGCTGGTCCTCAGCTTGGAGCCGCATATCCAGCGTCGGCAAGTGGATCCGCCGCGCCATTCTGCTCGGCGGCGTGCTGCTCGTCTCGGCGAGCATGTACATCGGACACAAGGGTCGCCAGGCGGTGAGTCCGTGCACGGCCGCAGGCTACGCCAGCACCATGCGCGCGGCACGTCCGCGGAGCCGAGAGCAGCGCTTGCGTCCGCAGAGGCTGCCTGGGCGGCTCTCGCGGACCCGGTCGCCCGGCGGTTGGCTTGACGCACCACCGATCTGACTTCCACGCCGTTCTGCGTCAGATGCACCGCATCGACGACGACTCGGTCGTCTACTGGAAGTTCGACAAGGTCGCCGTCTCAGAGGAGCCCATCCAGCATTCGGGCGTCGCGAGCCTATTCTCTCGCATCAACCTCGAGTCCATGACGTTCTGGCAGCTGCTCGAGACCATCCAATGGATCGAGGAGGACGACCGCATCCGCGGCTTTATCGTCGACTTCAGCTCCTCGGGCAGCAGCCGTCGCGGCGGCGCGCTCGGCATCGCGCAGGCTCAAGAGCTGGTTGAGGCCATCCGCCGTCTCAAGGTCGAGAAGGAGAGGCGCCTCGGTGCGGGCAAATTCAAGCTAGTTGCGCTCACTGACTCGTTTGGTGAGTGGCGACTGATGTGAACGCTACTTGGTCTCAAGAGCTGATCCGCGCGCCGTCGACAGATAACCAGCTGCATTACTACATCGCCTCGGCATTTGACACCGTGCAGATGGAGCCTCTCGGTATGCTGCCCCTGACGGGTCTCGGGTCGACAGTGCCCTTCCTCAAGGACCTGTTCAAGAAGCTTGGAATCAAAATTGAAGGGTTCACGATTGGCGAGTACAAGTCGGCGCTCTCCATGTTTACCGACAGCGAATGGAAGCAAGAGCAGTTTGAGAATACAAAAGAGCTGCTCAAGTCGCTCAACGACCAGATTCTCCACCATATTTCTGCGGCGCGCAAACGTCTCCTAGACAGCCATACCGTGATTATCGACGTTGATGGAGCGCCGGCCGAACTGACCAACACCGAGAAGGCAAGCTGTTGCACGAGATATGCATCTGCACTCTCATTCATCCCGACTTACCTGCCCCTTTTCTCCAGCTGCGTAATCTCATCGACAATGCACCGCTGACGGCCGGCGAAGCCCTCGGAAGCGGCTTGATTGACAAGATTGACTACAAGCGGAAGCTCACGCCTATCGGCTCCTCGCAGCCCATCCCAGGACTTATCCAGGCGGCGCCGCCGATTGATACCAGTTCCGTTCTCGGCGGCGGAGCATCGCCCGCTATGATTCGCTCCAGCGACTCGGAGATCAAGAAGTCCATCACGCTACCCAGATATCGCGCTGCGCGCAGCCACGCCGCTGAGCAGGAGATCAAGCAAGCGATTACGATTGAGCGGCGTCCGCGTATTGGCGTCGCCATTGTGTATCTGACTGGCACGATTCGCCGCGGCGACAAGCAGGCGGGCGGCACGGCTGTTGTGAACGCCCTGATCGAAGCAGGCAAGGCGACGGACATCCATGCCGTGGTGCTGCGCATCGGTGAGTGCGCGTTGCTTGAATGCTCTCCAGAAGGTGTGCGCGGCTGACATGGCTGCGTCAGACTCGGGCGGCGGCGATGCGATCGCTTCCGAGACAATCTGGGAAGGAGTGCACTACGTGCAGAACACCTTGAAGAAGCCCGTGGTCGCAAGCTTGGGCAACATTGCTGCATCGGGCGGCTACTACGCGGCCATGGGTGCAGGACGCGTGATGTGCTCGCCGCTGTCGATCACGGGCTCGATCGGCGTTGCCGTGGCTCGCCCGTTTGTGTCCCAGGAGATGCTCGACAAGCTCGGCATTAACATTGGTAAGATCTTTTTAAGCAAGAGCGCCGAGCGCGGCTCCATCTTCACGCAGCTCGACGAGGAGGCCCGCAAGCGCTATGAGTCGTCGACTCAGCACGTCTACAAGTTGTTCATCAAGCGCGTTGCCGACAACCGGCGCATGACGGCCGAGCAGCTCGAGCCGCTTGCTCGCGGCCGTGTCTGGAGCGGCAAGGACGCGCACAAGCACGGCCTCGTCGACTCGCTCGGCGGTCTGGGCGATGCCGTTGCGCTTGCCGAGTCGCTCGCCAAGGTCCAGCTTGCCCGAGCAGGCAAGCTGCAGCCGCTCGGCGAGCCAAAGCTACTCGAGCCCGTGCGTGTTGTGCGTGTCTTCCCGCATCCCAAGCCGCTCCTGCAGCGCCTGCTCGACATCGACACGCCCGACCAGGTTTTTGGCGAGTTTGGCGCTTGGGCTGCCGAGATCGGTGGTGCCTTTGTTACGAGCGTCCTCATGGACGCGGCCGCAGCGGCCAGCGAGCCGGAAGCGGTGCAGCTCCGCGACGACACCGAAGTGCACTTTTGAGCAATACACTGCCGCCATCGCTGCGCCGATCTGTGGGAGATGCGGCAGCTCGGGGTCACGCTGCGCTGCAGTGTTGGCTCTTTGCCATGTCCTCGAACCCGCCGCCGGCGGACGACACGCAAGAGCAGTCGGATGCCGAGGACACGGGCCTGTTCAGCCACGCCATCGCCTCGAGCCGCGGCGACGTGCCCGAGCAGGGCGAGGGCGACGGAGTTGCAGGCGAGCGCGAAGGCGCCGCTGCCGACGGCGGCCCTGGCGGCGGGTCGCGGCCGAGCACTCCCTCGAGGCCGGCTTCAGCGCTTGGCGGGCGGTTGCGGACGGCGCCGGCGGACCGGGGCATCGTCACCGTCGTCGAGCGTGCCAAGCGCAGCGAGCTTGACGAGGAGGGCCAGTTGGTGCTCGAGCAACTCGCCGGCATCCAGCGAGTGCGTCGTGCCTGCGGCCTTGGGAGCATGCCCGCCGCCCTCGGCTGGCCGCCTCTGCTGACGCCAGGCGACAGTTTGAGCCACTCGTCAAGTCGTCGCTGAGCACAGAGCCCGCCTTTGGCTTTGCGATGCTCTTTGGGGCGCTTCGCAGGGCCGAGACGCCTCAGGCGCAAGGTGCACTCGAGGCCCAGGGACGTATATCCCGTGTCCGGCCAGCCCTCTGACCGTGCTCCTTGAACAGCGGCGCTTTCGCCCGAGCCGTTTGAGCGCATTGCACAGTCATTCCGCACGCATCTGCAGTCCATGTCACAGCAAGTGTGCGCCGACCAGGTGCGTGCGCCGGCTTGCAACGCACCTCTGCGTTCGCCCCGCTCTGACAGCCGTGCTGCTTCTTCCAGGCGCGCCTCGACGACAACATGGTGAAGCTGGAGCAGTTCGCCGTGATCGTCGCCAACACGATCGCGCAGCGCCAGTCCCAGATGCGCTCGACCGTGGAGCAGTTATCACAGGGTGTGCTGCGCGCCGCTGGCTGGAGTGCAGAGTGCGGCCCGCAGCGCTGACCGGCATGTGCGGCCAGTCAGCAACATCAAGAGCCAGACTCGGAAAACGATGCAGATCCTGGAGGGTGTTGCAAAGGCCTTGTCGCGGCTCGACCCGATGCTGCCGCCGGAGCTGAGGCTCGACAGCCCAGAGACTGCAGGCATGTTCCCGACGCTGGGGCGCTTTGTGCAGCACCGCAAGGAGCAGGCGGAGAAGGCTGAGCGGCAGCAGCTTGCCGCGGTGCAGCAGAAGCTCGAGCAGCAGCAGCTTGACGAGCTGGAACCCCGCGACGGCGATGCAGCGGCAGAGGCCCAAGTTGGTGGCGTAGATGCCGCCGACGCCGACGCCGAGGCTGGGCAGAGTGCACCAGCCTCGGGCGTGGGGTCGCTGCAGAGTATGCGGCAGTAAAGGCCATTGCCCGCGCGCCCGCCGTGCCGTCCGTGTCGCTGCACCGCCCGAGCGGGTGTCAGTGCTCCGCGTCCGCAGGACTTGGGAGGCGTCACCCTTCGCCGCCGTGGGTGGCGGCTCACCGCGACGACGGATGCTGTTCCACCACTGGTTCTGGGGCCTGCCCGGTGCGTGCTGGCCCGCGCCGCGCTGCTGCCCAGACCTCCACGGCGGCCGAGATCAGCGGACCCCTCGCGGGCGTCGCGGCCGGCCGGTCTGCCGCCCGCTGCCGCCGCGGCCGTCTCTCGCGCCGCCGCCACGACAGCCAGCTGACCTTTGACGACAGACAACCCGTCGCTTGGCGTCACCAAGCTTCACGCCCGCCTGCTCGCCGTGCGTGCCCACCCGCAGCCTGCTGTCCGCACCCAGCCTCCATCTTGGTTGCCGCCGTACCCGCCACCCCGCACCCCGCTTCCCGGCTGCCCGCTTCACCCTGGCTCCGCCGCAGCTGACGCGAGCATCGGTGCCTCGACGGCGCTCGCCGCCACCGACGACGCCAGGACCTTGCGCAGGTGGATGAGCTGCTGGCGTTCGTCAACCAGCGCGTGGCCGCCGAGGAGCAGTATGCCGCCAGGCTCGCTGAGATCGGCCGCATGCCGTTGCGCTCCGACACGGCCGCAGACGACTCGCTCGTCACCAACATCTTCCAGACCTACCGCCATGTGCGTGCGCTTGCCCCGGCCGCCTCGCCTGGCGGCCGCTGACCCGCACAACGACGCAGGAGATGGCGCCACTCGCAAGCGCACACCAGTCCATCGCCGATAAGCTCTCGCAAGTGGTTGTTGCGCCGCTGCAGCGGTTCAGCGACGAGGCACGCCGGATCTGCCAGCCCAAGAAGGACCAGATCGACGCCACCCAGAAGCGCCTCGACGCCTGTCTCGCCCAGTCGCAGGCGCTGCAGCAGCAGTACATCGAGAAGAGCAACCTTGCGCTCGCCGAGACAAAAAAGTACGAGACGTCGCCGTTGTCGGAGGACGTGCCCACGATGGACGTCATGATCAATATGGGCTCCCGCGCCATGACGATCGACGAGTTCAACGACTTTGTGCTGCGCATGCAGCGCGAGATCGAGCCCCAGGTTGGCGCGCCGGTGCCGCAGGTTGAGCATAGCAATGTAGCTGACACATGTGCGCCTTTCAGGATGTGCGCTCGCTACTGGGCACATACAAGGACTGCTACATGGGCGACGACATGCTGCGCTTTGTGCGCACCAAGCTGCACATCCCGGACGCAGATGCGCTCTCGTTCCTCAACGACCTGCTCAACAATAACTTTATCAAGCCCATCTCCGGCCGCTTTTCGCACTTTGTGCCGTCGCTGCAGTACCAGTGGAAGCGCGTGGCGCTCGAGGTCGACAACGAACCTGTGCATCGCAAAGCCATCCGCGACGCCGAGCGCGCAGAGTACGAGTACAAGAAGGCTGTGGTGCAGGTCGAGAAGAATCGCCAGGCGCTCGACGTGGCGCTGTCCGAGTACATGGGCATCGCGCAGACGCTCATGCTCGAGCGCATCCGGACAATCAAGGACGTGCTTGTGATGTGCGTCGAGTTTGAGCGCACGCCCACCCATGCGATCCGGGTCGTGCAGGAGCGGCTCATGGTCTTTTTGGAAACGCTCGAGCCAGAAAAGGAGATCCAGGTCCTCGTTGAGCGCGACCGCACAGGCGTGCGAATGTCGGCGCCGCACCTGTTCCGCGACTTCCGCAAAGGCCCCTCCAACGCCGTCTTTGGCTTGTCGCTGGACGCGCTGAGCGCGCGCACAGGAGTCCGCGTGCCCTCGCTGCTGCGCAAGTGCTTGGCATACACCGTCGACGTTTATGCGGCGGCGGCCGAGCTCAGCCAGAACTCTGCCAACAAGCACCCCGAGCTGGACGCCTGGCTCGAGCCGGCAGTGAACTTGTCGACAATCCTGTCACTGCGCAACCAGCTCAACAGCGGCAAGGTCAAGCGCAGCGTCTTGCGCCGGTATCCCCCCGAGATCATCATTGGAGTTGTCAAGCTCTACCTCATGGAGCTGCCGAGCTCTGTGTGCAGCGACGACCTGTACGAGCCGCTCAAGCTGCTGTATCTGTCGAGTGGGTGACGGTTGGCGACGGTTGAGATCGATTTTAGAATCTTGTGCTGATGTTTTCCGGCATGCGCAGAGTCGGAAGATGTTGGCACGATGCGGCTCAACTCATTACGGAGCCTACTTGCGACCATGTCGTCAGCGCACTTTCACACCCTCGCATTTGTGGTGACATATCTGCGCAAGTGAGTGACCTCGGCCGCGCCTCGGATCGCCTGAGTTTGTGCTGACCCGAGGCTGCAGCATGATATCGGGCATCGACCCCGCAGACTCGCGGATCACGGACCTCTCCAACGTGCTCGGCCCGTACATCCTCCGCCCCGAAGCCGAGAACGCAGTCAGCGTGCACGACAAGCACCGCGGCCGGCTTGTTCGTGTACGTCTGCCCTCGTACTGCGGCTTCTGCGTCAATTGCCTGCTGACGCGACACTTGCTCAGGATCTGATCGTGCACTTTGACGAAATTGTCTCGCCCGACATCCTTTCTGCGAGCAACTCGGCCGAGGAACTGCCAGACGGCGTCATGCCGCCACCAAAGTCGCCTGCGCTGCTGGACTCTGATGATGATGACGATGACGACGAAAACACCGAGGCTTCGATCGCCGGCGGCAGCGCATCGTCGCCGTCTCGTGCCTTGCTCTCTGCTCAAGGAAGCAGCGGAACGAGCAGCATCCGGCAGCATCTCAGATCTGCGCGAGAAGGCTCCGGCAGTGACCAACGTGCCGGCAACGGATTGACGGTCTCGACATCGAGCAGCGGCACGCGACCAGCTGCGGTGACTCCCACAGACTCGTCCGGCACGTCGTCGACGGCCGAATCCTCGGCGGCAGCCGCGGCGGCGGCGGCTGCGGTTGTGGGCGACATGTTCTCGGCTGCGCGCCGGGTTGGATCGAACTGGCTCGTGCAGGCAGGCGAGATCAAGAACATGTTTTCGCCCACGTCAACGACACCTGGTGCCCCGGCGCCATCTACATCAGGCACCTCTGCCGGACCACAACGGCGGGCCACGACGTCGACTGCGCGGGCGCCGAACGGCGGGACTGTACCAGCGCCGACGCGCTCGGCCACAGCGCCCATCGTTGTGGTCGATCCGCCAGCACAGTCCGCCGCGGCGTCAATGATCTCATCGTTCACGTCGTTTGGCTTCGGGCCTGCGGGCGCTTCGTCGTCGTCGGCATCGGTGTATAGCGCGTCTGCGTCATCTGGCGCGACGCTCTCAACAACGACCAAGCTGTTCGAGGCCGTGCTGAGCGACGAGTCCGACATTGAGATCTACAACAAGGGCAACGCGCCCTCGGTTCCGTTCACCTGAAGCTGCAGCTACCTCCCGCAAGCAGCGCAGCTCACCTGCGCGAACCCCCTGACATTCCGCTGCCCAAATACTGATACACGAATGCACCCATTCCCTCGTTCGCACATGAACATCTCCATCGCCCAACATAAGCGAGCCATGTCCTTTTGAAGATCGACCCGCGCTGCCCTGCGAAGCCTTGGATGAAAACGGCTTGCATCTCACACGGAGCTTCCGTATCTATTTGAGCAGCGCATTCACAATAGTTCGCACATTCATCTTGCGCAAGTCCGTGTACGTCTGGCCGGTGCCCACAAACAGAATAGGCTTTCCAGTCGTGTACGTCATGGACAGCGCGGCGCCGACCTTGTCGTCGATGGTGTCAAACTTGGTGAGGATCATGCCGTCGATCTGGCGAGGGTCGCGCAGGCCAGAGAAGTCGCGCAGCGCTTGGTTGAACTTGGACAGCTGGTCGACAGCCTCGTTTCCGACAAGCGCCTCGCCGACAAAGACGATCTTGTCCGGGCTGTTGACGGCAATAAGCTGCGGGGCGGCAGGCGGCGAGGCGGTCGTGCGTCAGCCGGATCCTCATGCGAAAGTGGGCTGCGCTGCAGCGCACCTTGGCGAGCGCACGCATCAGCGGCTCGTTGTCCTGCATGCGGCCGGCTGTGTCGACCAGCACCACATCATATCGCTCTGCCGTGGCTGGGAAGGAGAACTGTCAGACGCGCCTCTGTGGAGAAGCGACCGGATCGTTGGCTTACCGTGCGCGATGGCCTCCTTGGCAATGCCCGCGGGGTCCTTGCCGTAGCCCTTGTCAAACAGATCGACAACCGCCCCTTCCTCAAGAGCCTTGAGGTTGCGGGCGTGCACGCGCAACTGCTCGACGGCGCCCGAGCGGAACGTGTCGCATGCCGCAATGAGGACGCGTTTCTTGTTCTGCAGAAGCCAGAAGCAAACCTTGGACAAGTTGGTGCTTTTGCCGACACCGTTGACGCCCACAAAAGTGATGGTGTAGGGCCGCCCCGTCTGGTTTACGCGCTTGATGTCGCGCAGCACGTCCGTCGAGCTGCTGGGCGTCAGGATACGGCTTAGTGCCGTTTCCATCTGCTCGCGGATCGCCGAGCTGAGCGACTGGAACGGCCCAATCTTTGTGCCGACCAGGCCCGATGTGACCGATTCGCACAGGTGAGTGGCGATATCTGCGGCAACGTTCTTGCCGACCAGATGCTCCTTCATCTTGAGCATGGCGGGTTCAAGGTCCGCCTCGGCCAAGATCTTCCCGGCCGTCCATCGCTCAAAGTACCCCATCAAGCCCGTCGCTGGCTTCTTCTTTTGCTCGGCAGGTACCGCCCCGTCATTATCATCGTCGTCGTCACCGCCATCGTCGGCGGGGTCTTCGAGTTCGAGCGCGTCGTAGGTTCCGTCAGCCGCGCGCTTGCCGAGGCCGTCGCCAATCTGCAGGCACGATCGGTCATCATCGGTTGGCGTGTGTTCGGAGAGCGCTCGAACGACAGGCGGGGATCAGGGCGTCGGCGCACCAGGGCTGTCGGCGCCGACGCATCGGCCGCCGTGGTGTCGCTGAAATCAAGCTTCTGAGAAGGATCGGCGTTGACAGCAGCGCCAGTGCCGTCCCACGCACGCATCTGCTTGCCGCGCTTGGCCTGGGTCGGCGACCCGCCTGCCGCTGCGTCGGCGGAGTCCAACACCGACCCCGCCGCCGCTGCCGCCGCCTTGGGCTTGCCCGCTGCGCCGCCTCGCTTCCCTCGCGGGCCGACGCCGCGCTGGCCCAGGCGCTCGAGCTTGGCCGCGAGCGAGCCGGTCTCTGGCGACGAAGACCCAGGGTCGGCCGTCCCGCCGCCGCCTGCGGCGGATGCGGCCGCGGCAGCGCTGCCGCCCTTGCCGGGCTTGATCCGCGAGGCCTCGAGTGTGTTCTGGAACTTGCGAGACTCGTTGAAGGGGCGAGGCGCCTTGGCCTTGCGCGACTGCGTTGTGGATATGAGGCGTCAGCCAGGCGGCGGCCGGATGGCCACAGCGGTAGCGGCGGCGGCGGCGGCGGCGGCGGCACACAAACCTCGCGGTGCTTGTCCTCGATGAGCTCCAGTACCGAGTCGAAGACGTCGTCGAATTCGGCGTAGGCGTCGATGTTGGCCACGTCGCCGACGAGGTCGCGGAAGCGGCCGCAGAACGTGGACTTGACCGCATCGAGCAGCTCGTCGACGTACGGCAGAGTGAGCACTTTTTGGTGCGCAACCTGCGGCGGGTCGAGCGGTCAGCCGCGTGGGCACGACCGCGCGGTCGCACGGCCGGCGCCTCGCACCACAAACACAAGGCCAAGGTCGTTGGCGAACGTCCACTTGACCAGGAACGGATCCGCAATGAATGCGTCCAGGCCGGCGCGCTCCTCGATCAGCACGCCCGAGATGAGCGCGTCCACCGGGCTCGGCGCGCCCGGTCGCAACGTCGCCATGCGGCGGGTCCAGAGCACCACGCCGCCCTTGGTGAGCACCGCGACGAGATCGATCATTGATGGCGAAGACAGGTTGCGTCGTTTTCGCGATGTGGAGCTGAGCCGTGAAGTCAGCATGGCCCGGAAACCGGCCAAACGCGTCGGGAACCCATCTCGCGGGTTAGGTCGTGACGGCGCTTCTCCGGCATCGGATCAGCAATGGTGTCGTCGCTTATTACGGCCTCTACCCTCGTCGCTGTATACGCACTGCTAGCAGGCGCACACCCGCACCACGGCGACCACGCGCATGTCGCTCGCCGCATGCCAGCTCAGGTGTCTCCAGAAGAAGCCCGCGCGACCCTCGAAAGGCGTGCCAACGCCGCATGTCCAACTGACGGCACTGGAATGACCAACACCGTCGCCGTGGCTTCGAGCTACGTCACGATTGGCACCACCGGCTGCCCGCCATACGACTGGAGCTCGCAAAAGACGCCCAACACGGCGCGCTACCAGTACTACTCGTGGAAGATCACCTGGCCGCCCGTCATATCAACGAGCAAGATCTACGTCGGCATCTACGGCGCAAATGGCGCAACCAACTCGAATCCGATCATGGGACCGATCGGCCTCTCGGTCGACGGCGTGCCCATCTACAGCAACGCGGACGCCAACAAGCTCGACGCCTATATCAACGAAGGCTCGTCGTTTGACACGGTCGGCGGACACCCGGACATGTCCTCGCGCTAGTGAGTTTCCGCAGGCCGCCGAGATGCGAGGTTGCGAGCCAAACTAATCTCCGGCATGCCTCGCCCCTGCGACGTCGGTGAATTCAAAACAACAAAGCCACTATCACGAGGAGACGGCCAACAACGTGGTCATCACCAACACGTCGGGCACTTCGCACAGCCCGCTGTTCGGCATCATGATGGACGGTGTGCCCATCTACGGCCCGTACGGCGACAATGGCGCGGTGCCAACCAACCTCGATGCCTGCAACGGGCATACTGACTCGACTTACGGCTTCTACCACTATCACCTGCCGGCCAACCGCGCGTTCCCGTACACGCTCGCATGCCTGTCCGGCTGCGTGTACAACGCTCAGGACTCGAGCTACACCGTGCCCTCGACGTGCGCAAAGAGTTCGACTCAGTATGACTACTCGTCCTTCAAGTGGTCGTCGAGCTTCACGAAAGCAACGGTCACGACAGTGTCAAGCGCGCGCGGTGGCAGGGTCGGCCGCGGCAGCGATGTGTGGGTCGCCTACGCGGCCACAGTGGCATCGACGCTCGCCGCGCTGCTGCTGTGACCCCGCAACTCGACGGCACGGCGTGGGGGAGTCTGGCAGCGCTGAAGTAGACAGTAAACCGCTGTTCAGCGCCGAGCCGAGATCTGGGTGCCGGCCGTCGTGGCTGATCTCGGTTGGTGGCGACCAGGGGGGCAATCTCGCCGACCCAGCTTTCACTGTCAAGCGATGGACAGCCCTCTGCCGCGGGGACAGTCGCTGTGGGACCGCCTGCCGCGCGAGCTCGAGGACGAGGTGCTGCAGCATGCGGAGCCGATAGTGCGGCTTGCGACGGGCCGGATCACCCGTGAGCAGGCCGAGGCGCTGCCCGGCACCGTGCAGCGGCGGCTGTGGTTCGAGACGCTCGACGGCGACTTGCTCGGCGTCGCGGCACGGCTGCCTCGGTGCGAGCTGCCGTTCCGCTTCTTCTGGCGCCTGCGCAGCCGTGCGCTGTACGACGAGGCGGCCGCGCTGGGGATCCCACTCCACCGGCGCGGGCTGCAGCACGCCGCCGCGCGGCACCGCTGGGACGACGCACTGGAGCTCGGCGACGACCAGGCACAGGCGGCTGCCGTGCTCGCGGCGCAGGCCGGCGCGCTGTCGCTGCTTGTCGGGATGGCTGACCGCCCCGGCGTCGTCCTGACCGAAGCAATGGCGCAGTCGGCTGCGTTCTGGGGCCACGCCGACGTCGTTGAGTTCCTGCACTCGCGGATGCCCGACGGCTCGTGGTCGCCGGGCGTCATGGACCGCGCGGCGTGGGGAGGCAACATCGCCATCGTCCGCTTCCTCAACGAGCACCGCACCGAGGGCTGCACCACGGACGCAATGGACTGGGCGGCCAGCGAGGGGCATCTCGAGGTTCTCAAGTTCCTCCACGCCCACCGGTCCGAGGGCTGCTCGCGGAGCGCTCTCGACATGGCCGCGGCGGGCGGGTTCCTTGATGTTGTGCGCTGGCTGGTCACCGAGCGCAACGAGCGCGGCGCCGGCAATGCCATCACATGGGCCACCGAGACGGGCAGCGACGACGTCGTCGAGTGGCTGAAAACCAATCTGCCAGTCACGACTGCGTGATCCACATGTTCTTTGGTGAAACAAACGCGGTCTTTATGTGACTGTGCAGGTGTGTGCTGGAATGGACAGGATGGCGAGTCACTTGAACCGCTTGCGCTTGCGATTGGCAAGCGAAAGCGCCGCAGCCGCACCACCGGTGATTGCGCGAGCTGCGGGTACTGGATCCAAGTTGGTCGGAGCAAGAGCGGCAGCTTCGTTACCTAGCGCATCTGTCGCCGTCTGCTCAGATCCAGCCGCGCCTGCCAGTCCATCCCCCAGGCTCAGCGTTCTGCGAAACGGCGGTTGATCCGCAATCTCGGCCGCTGGAGCAGACACGGACCGGATGGGTGCCATACCGAGCTTGGTGCCGGCTCCTGTGCCGGCTGGCCGTTTGGCAGCGGCAGCAGCGAGGGCCGCAGCCGAGGCAGCCGGCTTTGCGACGGGTGTGTCAAGTCCAAACAGATCCACGCTCTCTGAGTCGTATCCAAGCCTGTTTGACGCGGGTGTTGCTTGGCCTGCCGCTGTCGCAACGGCACTGGAAGCAGATGCATCTGTACCAGACAGCAGCGCGTCAACGCCGCCGTCGCGCAGGATTCCCGCGACGGCCGCGGTGCTCGCGAAGCGCGGCGCTGCACTGCGCGCAGGGGCGGGTGTCTGAAAGGGCGAGTCGCTAAACAGCGGCATGGCCCGCTCGCTCTGCCGCATGGGCGTGGCATCCGGCGCCGCAGCGAGCGCGTCGACGAGGATTGTGGACAGAGATTCGGTCCCTCCGCTCAGGCCCCCATATCCAGCGGGCCGTGGCCCCGGTTGCTTGTGGTGCACCGACTCGTCTTCGGTATCCTTCGCTTGAAAACCAGGCGTTGGCACGCCATCTTGCAGTGATCGGGCTGAATCTGCAGAATTGGAGCGCTGGGCCGGCGCCTGTTGTGAGGGCAGCGACGGGGTTGCGGCGGGGCGGAAGCGCTTGAATAACATGGGGCCGGATGAGGGTTTCTGGATGGCAGCCTGAAGAGGCTGAGACGATTGGGCCTGCGAAAGCGACTGCGCCGAACGAGGTGGCTGCAGCTGCTCGTTTTCCGGCTGCTGCGAGGCAAACCACGAAGGCCGAGGCAGATCAAGAGTGTCGGATGGTGCTTCCGTGCGGGTCGTAGTACGTGCTGGACGGCTCGGCGACGTCGCAAAGTCTGGGTCGCAGTCAAAGCCCGGAGGCAGCATCGCAGCAGGAGCAACTTCGTCGAGATCGCCGACGGCGGCGAGCATGTCTCCGAGATCGACTTGCGGTGGCAATTCAGTGGCCACCTCCATCGCGGTCGGATCAAGGACGGCAGGTTCGACGTCAAAGGAACTTCCTGGGATGGCTGCATCCTTGGGCATTGAGCCGGCGTCACCTTCTCCAGCGGGCGACACATCGAGTGCATCCGCGGGAATTAGTCGCGACTGCTCGTCTCCGCCGCTTTGTGCAACGGCTGCATCAATGGGCACCGCCGAGTCAAACTCCTTGAGATGCCTTGCCAAGCCTTGCCGCGGCACAGCTTGCGCCAGATTCATGTCGAGATTCTCGTTGGCTTGTTTTCCCGAGTTGTCGAACAGCGGCGCGCGCTCTTGATCGACAAGCTGTTCCTCGTGCCGTGGCGGCGACGGCGTCCACGGCAGTGGCTGGCTGGGCTGGCTGGGCTGCGACGCAAGCGGGTGGGTCGCTTGCTCTTGTTCGAGCTGCATGAGCAGGGGGTCCACTTCGATTTCGTCGTCGAAACCGCCGCCACCGTTCGGGAAGCGCGGCGCGTCGGGATCTGCTTGCATGGGATCGGATGCAAGCAGGCCGCGCGAGTCCAGTGCATCGCCAAGAACAGTTTCAGAGTGCACTGTCGCGCGCGATATCTGCGAGAGCGGATACCCATCGAGACCTGGGACGCGAACAGACAGCGGCGGGCGTTGGCGGGGAACAAGCGGCGGCGGCTGCAGTAGCGGTTGCGGAGGCGGCATCCGCTGGCGGCTCTCAGGAGACGCGCGCTGGGGCCGGACCGGTGACGGCATCGTCAGATCATCCGTGATTAGCCGCTGGCGCAGCTCTCCCTGACCATTGGGTTTTGGCTTGCGGGACGGGTCGGTGATGAGATGCCGCAGGCCCAGGCGGTCGAGAATGGTTGCCTCTGCGCGCATTTAAGCAGTCAGCGGTGACATGACCGAGGCACGCCGTAGCAGGATCGGGTGCAGCAGACACACCCATGTCGAGATAGTCCTCCTCGGGGTTCTCCGGGAACGGCGCATGCAGTGTCGACCCGGCGCCGAGCAGCGACAGCGTGTGCAGCGATGACTCGACCAGGCCGACAGCAATGACCGAGTCGCGGACCAGCACAGCGTCTTGGCACATGAGCCGCGCCTGGCACGTATTTGGACGTTAGCATGGGGTATCTAACCGTACACAGCGCACAAGCAGAGTCAAACGCACATGCGCCTGCGCAAGACGGATCAGGCTTTCGAGTAGACGAATCTGCGTCGCGGACCACAGGTGCCGTCAGTTCCACATCTCAAAATGCAGCTGTGGGTGTTTTGTGGCGGTAACGCACCGTGGTTCGCGCGGACTGGCGCAGATCGCTGGACCGTTGGAGTTGGTAGTATTTCTTCAGCACGGTGTTGGCGTCCTCGGTGAGCTTGGGCGAGTACCGCTCGCGCGTGTAGCACAGATATGCTTGCATACGCTCGAGGTCCCAAAGATTGCCGGTGACTTCGTGGATGGGCTTCGAGGACGTCTCTGTGCCGAGAATGAACGAAGACACGACCCTGCGCTCGCCGGGCGGCGATAAGAACAACAATGTGTCAGCCAAGCGCTGTTTCTCGGCCAGCCATTGGCGCGAAGGCGAGCCGAAGACGCATGCAGCCACTCAACTCGTCCCATTCTTGGTTCTGGGTGTCAAGCAGCAGCAGGATTATGTCAAATCGCGAGAGCAGCGGACTTGCAAGGGCGATATTGACTTCGATGCCCTGCTTAGGATCATACTTTCCTTTGGGGTTTGTTGAAGCGAGGATGGAGCAGCGTGTGTTGAGCTTGCACACCATTCCTGCCTTGGCGACGCTGATGGTCTGCTGCTCCATCGCCTCGTGGATGGCGGCCTTGTCCGCTTCGCGGATACTGCCAAACTCGTCGATGCAGCACAGCCCGCGATCTGCGAGCACAAGCGCACCAGCCTCGAGCTGCCACTCGCCCGAGTCGCGCACGGCCGTGACGGTCAGACCGGCGTTGGTCGAGCCGATGCCGGTCGTGAGCACCGACCGCGCGCTCAGTTGCGCCGCGTACCGCAGAAACTGCGACTTTCCTGTCCCCGGGTCGCCGACAAGCAGCAGATGCGAGTCGCCGCGTATCTTGAGCCCGTTCTCGTATTTTGGCACACCTCCGACGAGCACGAGCAGCACTGCCAGCTTGACCGTGTACAAGCCAAACACCTTTGGGCAGAAGCTCTGCACGATGCGGTTGCGGGCCGAGATTTCCTTGCCCTGTGCGCGGTGCGAGCTCCAAAACGCCTCGAACCAATCCTTGGTCTCATCGGTAAGGAGTGCATTCGTCTGGTTCTGGTTGTTGAGGCGGATGTTGTTGGCAAAGATGGCGATTTCAATGTCGCAGCGCTCGTTGAGCGCCAGCGAACGCCAGCGACGCATTACGGTCCCTGTGACCCAGACGTCGTCACCTGCCTTGCACGTATCCACCAAATCGTCCTCGAGGATCACGGCGATCGAGCGGGGGATCGTGCCCATGGCCAGCTTGGTCACTTGCTCCTGCACCTTGATCTCCTGGTAGTCCTTGCAGATGGACGAAAGGTTTGCTGCGGCGCCAGAGTGAGCGGTGGCAAATCTCGCTGTGGTGGGAGAGTGGCGGCACCGAGACACACACCTTCCTCGTTTGGAATCTCGACAAACTTTGTGCCGTCGCATGTGCGAGACAGAATGCCCGACTGCTCGCCGGCTGCACATCTGACGGGCTTGGGCACGGCATTGAAAAGCTCCCTGTCGTATGGCACACGAAAGCATCCGCCGCATGTGACGCATTGGAAGATCTTGAGAGTCTCGAGCATCTTGACTCGGCCTGTGCGGATGACGGTTCCCTTGAAAAAGACGAGGCGGCCAATGTCGCTGCAGCGCGGCACTCGCGCACGCTTGAGCTCCTCGCAGTCGTTTGGCCGCGAGACGCGCACATGGCAGTTGGGCTTGATGCGCAGATGCTGGGCCATGTGGGCGCCGCTGTTCTCGCGGATGCGCGCCTGCGCCTCGAGGAGCGCGCGGTCCAGAAGGGGTATCATCTTGTGCGGCTCGCGCACCAGCAGGCCGCTGAGGAATGCGTTGACTTCGATGTAGTCGACCAGGCTGGCAGTCTCGCTGGTCAGCCACGGCGGCAGGCAGGCCTATTGCCGGGGCTGCCCACCTCAGCTCGATCGAGTAGTGTGCGTGCACATCGCTCTGCGCGAGCATGTCCACTATCGCGTCGTGGCACATGGCGGCCAGGTCCGCTGTGAGCTGCTCTGAAGGCGTGCGAGGCGAGACAGGCGTGAGCTCATGCGGCGGTCTCGTCACCCCGGCTACCGACACCACGGGCTTCGGTGCCGGCCGAGCCTCGCAACCGTTGCAGAGGCCGTTACGCACCAAGGATGTCCGGCACCCGCGCGCGGCTGATGCGCTGCGTCGTGCCGGGGTCCTGTGCGCCGGGCTCGCCCGCAGCACTGTCGGCGCCAGCACTGTCGGCGCCAGCTCCGGCTGCACCTGCAGCGGCAGCAGCGGCAGCAGCGGCAGCCCGCTCCCGCGCCGCCGCCGCTTCGGCCGCCTCGGCCCGCAGCCCCAGGTCGTCGTTGTCGCTGTCGCTGCCGTGCGGGTCCGCTCCTCCGCCGCCACCGCCGTGGACGGCGGCAAAGGCCAGGCCGCTCTGCACGCGCCAGTCGTCGTCGTCCATCGGGCGAGTGTTCGGAAGATTCGGACAGAGCGGGAAATGAAATTCAAGTCGAATCGGTTTCACTTCGCAAGTCTTTGTTTGCGTTTTTTGGGAACTCGGATGAATCGGGCTTCCGCTCCGCCCCTTCGCTCCTCCTTCACATCAAGCGGCCAGCGATGCCTGCCCACGTCTAAGAAACGGAGATCCCACCAAAGGAACATGTACAACGAAATGAAAAAAGGGAGGCGTGAGCGTGCGGGGAAAAGAAGGGGGGGGGGATTCAAAGACTAGAGGAGATGAAGAGTGTGGCCGGTGAAGTGGGAAATCGATGGTGGGTGCCGGGAGGGCGGGAGGCGCTTGACACGGCGTGCGTGGCAGGCGGGCGGACGGCGAAAGGTCGGTCCAAAGTTGCAGGAAACCACATCGACGGGTGGCGAGCCAGATGCCAGCGCGCTTGATCTGTGGGCGGAGATGAGGCCGCGCTGGTCGCGCAAAAGCAGCAGCAACGGATGAGGAATCGCAACGGCGGGAAAGAACAAGAGGACCAGCCGAGAAGGACGCCGGAGCCGAGTGCCTGCGTGTGCCAGGCGCCAGGGTGAGAGGCAGCAGGCCGCACAGGCAATCTGCCGGGGAAGGTTGGAGATGCAGCGCGGGCCAGCAGGGGGGCTGGTAAAGAACGGGAGAGACGAGAATAGAGTGATGCGGGAGACGACGGAGTAGAAGGAATAGAACGAGAGAGTAGAATAGAAAAAAAAGAAGAGAGAGAGAGGCCAGGTCTGTCGTGGCACGGGCTGGTGGGGCTTGTCCGTGCCGTGCAAAGGATCCAGATGAGCAGACTCGGCGGCCGCAGAGCGAGAAAGGAGGGGTCAGGCGACGCATTCGGGGGCCATGCGTGCGCCAGTCGAGCGCGGAGACCGTGCAATGAGCGAGACGCGAGCTGCAACAGCTGGAGGCGCGCGCGGGAGCGGCGTGGAGCAGCTTAGTCGTTGAGCGTCGTCGGTTTTTGGATCTGCACGGGCTGGAACTTGTCGAGCTCGATGCCCTGTGCCCGCAGCGCGGGCTCTGCGTGGGGCGGCACTAGCTCGCGAATCAGGTCTGGCCGGATCGAGAGCTCGAGCGGCGAGAAGTTGAAGAGCTCGGGCAAGTCCTTTCCGTTGGGAAGCTTGGTCTCGGGCTTCTTGATCTCGTCAAAGAAGGGGTGGACCATGGCCTCGATCGCGGTCGGGCGGTTTGCGGGTGTGTACTCGAGCAGCTTGGAGATGAGTTCGAGCGCCTCTGGCGTCGTAGTCCGTGACCGGAACACCTTTGCCCACGGACACGCCTTGATCTGGGGGAACTTGTACTCGGTATAGTTGGGGTTCATGGACTTGATCTGCTCGCGCGTGGGCGTGCCGAGGACCTTGATGATCTCGACGAGCTGGTCGACGCCCGACTCACCGGGGAACAGGGGCTGGCCCAGCATGAGTTCTGCCATGACGCATCCGCTGGACCAGACGTCTGCGCGAGACGGGATGGGTCAGCATCAGGCATCGGCGGCAGCGGACAAGGCGGCGGCACGCGGCTCGGCGGACGCACCGATGCTGACGTCATAGTTGGTGCTGCCGAAGATGAGCTCTGGCGCGCGGTAATATCTGGAGCAGATATAGCTGACGTTGGGCTCGCCCGCGACGAGGATCTTTGCGCTGCCAAAGTCGCACAACTTGAGGATGCCGTTGTTGGGGTCAAGAAGCAGGTTCTGGGGCTTGATGTCGCGATGGCAGATGCCGAGCGAGTGGATGTATGCGAGCGAGCGGAAGAGCTGGTACATGTAGAGCTGGCGGGCGTGCAGGCAGGCGTGCAGACGGGAGCGTCGGCCGAGACGGCGGTGTCAGCACTGTGGCGCTGCGGAGAAAGCGGAAAAACACGGGTGGTTGGGCGGCGCCTGTGGCACGGTGGTGGCGCCTCTCGGAGGCGCGCAAGGGAGGCGGGCGGCTAAAGTGAGGAGCCGGGAGACGGGTGCTGGGGCACCAGCGGCCAGCGGGGGTTGGGGT
>JADGIZ010000146.1:0-22817 GCA_027604665.1 Polyrhizophydium stewartii | reverse complement strand
GTGCAGCGCTCCACGTCGCTCGGCGGTCGCTCGCTCGCCGCCCCGCGCCGCGCCGCGCCGCCGGCCCAACCAGGGGCCGCGCGTCGGCCACCCCCCGCAATCTTGCCGTCGTCGCCCCCTCGACCTTCTCTCGACTCGCCCGCCGGCGAACCGCCCGCCTCGCTCGCGCCCCTGCGTCGCATGCTGACCCGGTGTGCGCGCGGCCGCAGGCAAGATCCGCCTCACAAAGTGGTTCACATCCGACTGGAGCCCCAAGGAGAAGAGCAAGATCGTGCGCGATGTGAGCCAGACGGTGCTGGCCCGCAAGGCCAAGATGTGCAACGTGCTCGAGTTCAAGGGTACGCTGCGCTTCGTGCGCGTGCCGAAGCTCTATCTCCCTGTGCTAACTCGGCCCTTGTATGTGCTTTTTACGCGACAGAGTTCAAGGTTGTGTACAGGAGGTGCGCGCGGCGAAGCAGATCGACGCCTGCATCACCCATCTGCCGTCCCTCGCTGACCGGCCTCATACTCGCCCGCGCAGATATGCAAGCTTGTTCTTTGTCGTGGGCACAGACGTCGACGAGAACGAGCTGCTGATGCTCGAGATTATCCATCGCTACGTCGAGGTGCTTGACAAGTGGTTCATGAACGTGTGCGAGCTCGACATCATCTTCAACTTCCAGCAAGCATACACCATCATGGGTCTGTTGTCTCATTCAGAGTGCTTCGTTGCAGCGGCACTTGCGAGTGCTGACTTGGCATCGCACATGCTGGCGCCGGTCTGCGCTCCCAGACGAGCTTCTTATCGGAGGTTTGCGGCGCCGCCTGGACGTGGTGCAGCTTGCGGCGAGACTGCTGACACGCTGCTGCCGCACACCAGGAGAGCTGCAGGACACAAGTAAGCGGGCCGTGCTCAACACGCTCAAGCGCATCGACGAGGTGCGGCCCGATCCGTGCTCGCCACCACCCAGCCGGCATCGCTGACATCGCATCCACTCTGCAGACCGAAAAGCAAGAGGCAGCGAATCAGCCCTTCATCTGAGCAGGCGTCTGCGCTGGGCGCAATCGCCTCTGCCCTCTCTGCCTTCTCCTTCTGCCCCCATCTCTGGTGGAACCCCACGGCCTGCGCTTTCCAAGACATCCGAGGCGCATTCCTAAATTCAGAGCCAACGCTGACGCCGCGGAAGCGTGGTGTCTCGAGATTTGCTTGCTTTTAGAGCTCAGTCTGCATTCAAAGACTGTTTAGGAACAGAGTGAGGGGGTTGGGGAAGCGAGGACACAGGAGGAGACACGGAGAAATAGGCGAACAGGGCCGCTCAGACAACGCACTCGTGGCGCGTGCTCCAGTCGCCCTTGACGTTGCCCGCGATGGAGCGCACAAAGAAGCGGACTGTGGTGTTGGGCTCGAAGCGCGGGATGGCGATGGTCGGCGCCGAGCCCAAGGTGATATACTCGCGGCCGTCGTTGGCGACGTGGACGTTCCAGCGCTCGGCCTGGCCGCCGGTCCAGATCGGGTCCCACGCGAGCCACAGCGAGCCCGGCGGGCGGTTGCCGTGCTCGAGGCAGCGAATGTTGGTCGGCGCAATCGAATGCACGTCCGCCTTGTCCGGGTCGGTCGTGCGCACGCGCTTGAGGATCTGGCGCGACTCGACGAGCGCCTCCGTGATGAGCTCCACAACCTCGGACGTGGTGACGCGCGTGTCCTGATAGATGCGGTATAGCCAGTACGGGCTGCTGCAGCACTTGTGCTGCGGCACCGTGAGCGTGTTGAGCACGAGCTCGCGCTCCTCGGGCGGCAGGTGGTTGATGCCGCCGTTGAGGCGGTGGTTGTCCGGGTGGCCGACAGACATGCTGGCGTGCTTGTTCTCCCACGCGCGGTAGACCAGGTCCATGCCGTTGAGGTTCGCAAGCGTCTTGTATGGCGTGTAGTGGTCGCCGGGCACGGCAAACGGATACATCTCAATCACAACCGTGCCGCGGCGGCAGAACATGGTCATGACCAGGATGCTGCCGTGCATGGCCAGCACAACGCGCGCGCGGCGCATCGCCAGGATCTGCTCTTCAAAGGTCATGTCCTCGTTGCGCACAAACTTGACCTCGTAGCCAAACGCGCGGTGCAGGTCGTTTGCAAGCTCGTCTTCGTTGAGAATCAGGCGGTTGCGCCGGCGGGACATGATCACAATCAGATCCGTCTCGGGGTAGTCGACCAGCTTGTCCATCTCGCTGGGCTTGTCGGCGCTCACGCCCGGCGGCAGCGTGAATGTGCGTGGGAGCGTGTAGTCCTCGTCGGGCGACAGCGGCTGCGCGAGCCGGCGCAGGAACCACTCGGACACCTCGCGCACGTACATGCCGTTGGGCGACTTGCCCAGGATCGGGCCCTGCGGCTCGCGGAAGCCATACTGATACCACGTCGTGAGCTTGGTGTTGCCGACAACGGCGTCGCGGAAGCACGTAAAGACCTTCTCGTCGCCCTTTTGCTTCAGATACGACGAGAAGCGGATCGGGTGGTTCGACAGGTACTGGAACGGACGCGTGCTCTCTGTGAAGCCGTGGGGGTCGATGATCATGACGCGGTGCGTGTTGAGCGAGAACGGAAGGCGGCGCGAGCCGCCGCCAACGAACTGCTTGACCATAAAGTACATGCCGAGCAAGTCGTCGTGCAGGTTGTGCATGATGTTCTTGGGGTGCAGGCGTTTGAACAGCAAGTGCGGCATCTCTTCGTATCGCACAGGCACATTCTGCAGGTTCTCGGCAAACGGCGACGCCTCGGCGTAGTTCCAGAAGAAGTACGGGTGGTTCTGGACCGTGCCCGTGTCCAGGAGGGGCTCGCCGCGGTCCTCGGGCACGTTGGACAGCACCGAGCGGTTGGTCTTGAGGATGAACCACTTTTCATGGTCGGGATGGTAGCAGAGGTTGCGGAAGCGGCAGATGCGGTCGTCGCGGGTGTTGCCGTAGCACCACACGGACGACTCGGGCAGCTTATCCCACATGTAGACCGGCGTGACGTCGGAAGTGTCGGCGTGTTTGTCTGGGGCCATACACTGTCAGCATGCACACTGCCACCCGCGGGCGGGAGACGGAAGAGCGCACCCTCGGTTGTCGGGGTCTTGTCGCCCACGGCCGCTTGCCTGACCATGGCGTCCTGCTGGCTGATGTGCGCGTCGCCGTGGTTGTCGACGGCGGCCTTTGCGACGGCGCCGGACGCCTTGGGAGCGCCGGCGACCTCTGCCCTGTTGCCCTGCTGCGCCGCGTTGGCCGCGGGATCGTGCCGGATGTGCGACGGGTCCGCCTGCGTCGCGGGCTGCACGCGCTGTGCGACGCGGGCGGCGGCGCGCAGCCTGTTGAGCTCGGTCTCGAGCTCGGCGATCTTGCTGTTCTGCGTCTTCAGCCGAGACTGCAGCTCTGCGCGCGCCGGTGTGTGCGACGCAGGCACCGCGCCGACCCGTGGCCGGCAGTCACATGCACGCACACGCAGCGTCGTCAGCAACCGAAGCCCCGTCCCAAAATCGCGGGCCGGTCGCCACGCGAGCCGCCTGCCGCAGGGCCGCCCCTGCCCGCGCAGCGCACGGCAGCGGGCGAGCGGCCGCACGCGCAGGCAACGTGCAGGCGGGCACGCTGGCCGCATCGGTGGATCTGCCCGCCACTCGCCGGGCGAAGCGGCCGGTGGTCCGCGGAAGCCACACCGAGGCCGACAGGGCGGGCGAGGCCGCCGGAGCAGGATCCACGACTCACCGCTGAGCACAGGCGCCGCAGCGCCAGAACCAGCGGGCGCCCCCGGTGCCGGCGCTGCTTTCTGAGCCGGCACCATCGTGGGCGCCTCGAGGCCCGCAAAGAACACCATGCCCAGGAACATGCCCGCCGTCAGGGCGCCAATGGCCACCAGCAGCACAAACACCGGGCCTGCGTTTGCCGGCAGGCAGTACAGCCCGCGCGCGAGTGCGCTGCGCCGCGCCTTGCTCCCGCCGCCGCCGCCGCCACCGCCGCTGGCGCCCGACAGGTGGATGGGCAGCCCGCTCGCGTCGTAGCCCTCGTCGAGTCCGGCGCCGTCGTGCACGCGGCGGCGAATCGCGATCCTGGGGCTGCTGGTGTTACTGCTGCCCGTGCTGGTGCCGACGCCGCCAGCGCCAGCGCCGGCACCGCCCGCGCTGAGCCCCGGGCCGTGCACGTGGCTGACCGCGGGCCCGTGGCCGTGGCCGTGGCCGTGACTGTGGTCGGCGAACATGCGCTCAGGGGGTCGTTTGCCGTGCGGCGAACCCGGTGATCGTGATTTCACTGCGTCTTGTCGCCACCTCCAAAGCCCCCAAACTCGCCACGCACACCGCGCCGCATCGCGAGCGGCTCGGCGCGTGCCCCCGTCATGCGATGCCCAGGTCCCGGCGGAACTGCTCGCGCGAGAGCACAACGCTCTGGGCTGCAATGTTAGCACAGCCTCCGGCCTCGGCCAAGCCGCACGCCGCCCTGCTCACCCGGTGCACCGCCTCGAGATCAAGCGTCGCCGCTCGCCGCTCGCGGCTCAGCTGCCCGACCTCGACCTGCAGCTCGATCTTGGCCTTCTTGATCTCATCCAGCTGCATCTGTAGTCCGTGCCGCTCGCCATCAAACTGCTCGCGAAGCGCCTTGAGCTGCTGCTGCGATCTGGGCCGAGGAGTCAGCGCCACCAAAGCCGAGTCGCTCCCGGGCACGCCCGCACCGCGCCGACACTTCGGCAAGCTGCTCGTCCTTTTCGCGCTGCACACGTCGCAGGTTCTCGTCGGCTGCCACAACATCGCGCGTGAGTCTCTGCAGCTGCTCCAGGGCGGCATCTCGCTCGCTCTTTGCCCCGTCGGCCTGATCGCACAGTCAGCCACATGCGACACTGGTGAACGTGCGGCAGACGCCACGGACCGTCGAGATCACTTGCTGCAAGTGGTCCTTTGTCGAGAGCAGCTCAGCGCGCGCGCGCTCCAGATCCAGCATGTACCGCTGGAGAGATCCGGCGTGTTGCTTCTTGACCCGCTCGATCTCGCCCTCGAGCTTGTTGACCTTTTTGTTAAGCTCTGCGCAGACCTGGTCAGCCAAGTGGAAGAGAAAGCAAATGCGCAGCTCATCACCACGCACCCTGCATCTCGCGGATCATGTTCTTTACGTGCCGCGTGAGCAGCAGAGATCCCGGCGCGACATCGCGCATGACGTCTTCGTGCAGGATGGCAGCAAGTCCTGACTCGCGCACGCAGCTTGTTTGACAAAGGGCCGTCAGAGTCACCGGTCCGCTGCCAGCAAACGACTGCTTTCGCCCACCTCTCATAGTCCTCGACGCTGCCCTGGTACGCCCTGACCCAGCGCTGAGCTCGGTCGCGCTCACGCGCGCAGTCCATCAACTTGCGCTCGGTTTCTATGCAAAGAGTGTCCAGCTCGCTCGCCTTGTCCATCAGCAGCCGGTTCGACCGGAATGACTTTTCGAGTCGGTCGGTGACCTGGATGGTTTTGGCTTCGAGGATCTTGGCTGCGTCGGCGAGCTTCTCGATGGTGCTGGACTGGCGCTTGGTTGCCTCTTGCGACGCCGCGAGCTGGCCGCGCAGGTGCTCAAGCGCCGCCTCGTGCCTGGTCTCTGCAGTCGCATATCAGCAACCTGAGGCGGCGGCATCCATGTTGACAGGCCAGCAGGTGATCTATCGTGTCACACCTTGCTCGTGCAGCTCCTTACGGTGTTCACTGCGCAACTTTTCCATCTCGCTCGAGTACGAATCTTGCAAGGTCCTGGTGGTCCAGGTTTCTAAGCTACTCGGCGTCTCTCAGGGAACAAGGCTCGGCCGCTGCCCTCACCTCAACTGCGCCTCCGTCTCTGCAAGCCGGCTGTCATAAACCTTGGTAATAGTTGCAACCGGATGCCGCTCCGGAGGGGCAGTCTGAGGGTGAAAACTGTCAGTTCGTCGAGTTGTGTGGTTATCCAGCGCAACCGCCTCGCACCTCAAAGAACTCCGAGAGCGAGCTCGATCCTGGGCCAGGATGCTTGCTTGAAAACCACAGCAATAGCAAGTCTTGGCGGTGAACGAGGTCGCGCAGCTCTGCAATCAGCTCGGCGTCCTTTTTCGGACTCGGCTTCGGCGGTGGAGGCGTTGGCGGCTTGGGCGGATCGGCTGGCGGTGGTGGCGACGGCGGCCGCGCCTTCTCCTCGGGCTGCGGAGCCGGAACCAGCCGTGCGCGCAGCTTAAGCAGAGAAGGCGGCGGGCACTCATCCTCGAAGCTGACCAGTCCAAAGTGCGTGCTGTGCTGTGCATCGCGTGCCTCGTTGCCCGGTGGTTGTTTTGATCGACCAGTGTGTTCATGGGCGTCGACATTGAGAGCAGCACTGGACTTGGGGTTGCGTGGTATGCCGTGGCTATCAGCCCTATCTGCAGCCGCAAGCCCGGCCTTTGGTGGGCAGCTACTGCCGCTGTTTGGCGCTGCGTTGTTGCTGCTGTTGTTGTCGCCAACTTTGGCGGATCTATGGACAGCAACCGCCAGTTGCGCTGGAAGGGGAGGCCGATGCCGCGGACCGGGCTGCAGCGCCAGCTCCGTGAGCGACGCCGACACACCGCGCGACAAGGGCACGCCGAGGTCGTAGCTCTGCCGGTGCGAGCGCGGCACGTCGCTTGACATGGCGAGGACGAGGCGTCCGTGCCCACGGCCCAGAGCGCGGATCTCGCCGTCCTCAGGGATTTCCGGGCTCGCCGATGCCACCATCCCCACACACATCGCTTCCACCAGCCGGCCATGGCGGATCAGCCCACCCCGCAGACAACAAAGTGGGGGCTCCGCCCCCCTTCAACAACAACAACAACCCCGCAGACAAGCGCCTCGGGAATACCATCCTTTCTTGCGTCGCCGCCTGGCCCGCCTACGGGCAAGGTCTCGATGCGCCAGGTGCTCGTCGATGCTTACCCGCCGCCCCACACCAACAAAGGTCAGGACCGGCTGGTGCTCCGTATCATCGCAGCGCAATTGCGAAGCAAACAGCGCCAGGCTTCTCGGCCGCTCGAGCTCGAGCTGTGCTGGCGCGCCGCAATCTGCCTGAGCCCTGCGGCGATGGCTGTGTCGTGTATACCGATGCTGGCCGTCTGGGCACTGACACCTGCACGCCAACTCGTCGCGGCATTTTGCCTGCACGGTCCCTCCAATCGCGGCTGCACACTCAGACTTTTGGGGGTTCCTCAAGTCAGAGGTCAGTTGCACGGGCGTCTGATTCGTATTGTTCCCGCGCACGACGACCGTGTAGCACGCCTTGGTGCGACGGCGGAGCGACGACCACACCGTCGCCGCGAGCAGCCCGTGCCCAATGGGCCGGAGCGCCAGGCTCGCGGAGGCAAACGTGCCCATCATTGTTTGCACATCCACGGTCACACCGACGTAACCTGCCGTAAAGAGACGCCGACGCTGACAACCCACGAAAACCGCGTCGCTTTGGGCATTCTTTTGCGTGCTTGCGCGTTTACACATCAGCACTGCGAAGAGAACCTCGAGTTCCTCAATGACGTCAACGCCTACCGCCAGCTCGCAAGCACCATCTACCCGCAGCCCCAGGCAACCCTGAACTCGTCCGAGATCATCAATCGCGGACGCCGCCGCTCGTCAGTCGTTGCTGGCCTCCAGGTTCCGACGCTCGACGACCCCATGTCTGGCTCTGCTCGCACGTCGGTGGCTCGAGTCGAGTACGCCTTCCCGCCGACGGCCAATGTCGTGAGCTTCGACAGCATCGAGAAAATGATCACCAGCGGGGTCACGGTCACGCCGGACCAGTTTGACGAGAGCGGCAATCCGGCAGACCACCCGTTCTTTGTGATCCCAACAAACCTTTCCGCCGCCGAGCTGCGCCAGGTGCTCGTGTCGATCAAGGCGTCAGTAGGAAAGATCATCAACACCTACCTCGACGCCAACTCGCCAAAGGAGATCAACGTGCCCTCGGGCATCAAGAAGCGCCTGCTTGCCGAGATCGCAGCCACCAACTTCCATCCAGAGATCTTCCGCGAGACCTACGAGCACATTTACATGGTCCTGCGCGTCCAGCCGTTCGGCAAGTTCCTCAACTCAATCTCAAAGAACGCAGGCACGCGCGCATCAACAACCGTACCCCCTCTGTCGCTCCAACGCGAGAACCTGCCGATGTACCTGTCGGGAACCAAGATGTCGCTGTACCAGGTCATCAGCAACTCTTTCCCGCCTCCGTTTTCAAACAAGGGTGAGTTTCACGGCCACCGCCGCATTGTAATAACTTGGCGTCGTTTCGCCGTGTCTGACGGCGGATCTGTCTGTGCAGACCTTTGGGACTTTCTCAAAACAGAGGTGAGTTGATGTTTCCCAAAGGTGGCAGATCCAATCGAGAGTTCGACTGACAAGGAAACGCGCTTTGTACACGCGATCAAATGTGTAGCACTGCGAAGAGAACCTCGAGTTCATCAACGACTTCATCGCGTACCGCCAGCTCGCCAGCCCCATCTTTCCGAACCAGGCTCAGCTTGACTCGATGACGGCGGCGAATCGCGGACGGTCCAGCACGACAACCCGCGCGTCAATGGTGGGCCAGCCGACCCAGCTCGGCGGCGAAGAGCAGGGACCTCCGTCGGTGCGCGCGTCGGCTGTCATCGCCACCATGGCATCGCGAATGAGCATCGTGCCCTTTGACCAGATCGAGGAGCACGCCAGAACGGGCGAGGCGACCAAGGCAGCGCAGGAAGCCGCGGCTGCCAATGAGAGCGAGGGAATTGCCACGTTCTACACGATTCCGGCCGGCATGAACTCTGCCCAGGCCACCAGACTGCTCGAGCTGATCAGAGGCAGCCTGACGCGTATCACCGAAATGTACATTGGCGAGTCGTCGACCAAGGAGATCAACGTCCCCTCGATCATCCGCCGCCGCCTCAAGGCCGAGCTGCTGGCCCAGAACTTCCATCCAGACATTCTCAAGGAGACGTACGACCACATCTACACTGTCCTTCGCATCCAGCCCTTCCTCAAGTTTCTTGTGCACGTCGCCAAGAGCACTGGCATTACAGTCAGCCCTGGCACAGGTGCCGGCCTCAGCACAAGCTCAAGCATGTCTGCATCTGCGGTGAGCCCGTCTTCGACAGTCAGCTCGTCACCATTCGTGTCCCTTCCGATTGCCGAAAACGACGGCGTCGAGGGCGGCCGCCTGTCCGAGACCTCCATGGGCGTGCAGCGCCGGCCAAGCCGCGTCGATAGGAATCTCGACAAAATCGTCGAAAAAGAATCCGAGCACGGCGAGCCGGCTTTGTCCGTCGGCCGCCATCTCTCCGTCAACGCACCTGCAGTCGGAATGTCCATCAGCCAGAGCGGCAGTCCCGCAATCGTGGGCAAGATCACCATTCGCCAGGTGCTTGCCAACGTGCTGCCTGCGCCGCACACAAACAAAGGTGGGGGCAAACTTGATGGAGCTTTCGCCTCCTCATCGAGGCTGCATCTGGTGTTACGCGCTACCGGCATGGTGCCACGAGACGCGCGCCTTCGCAGACATGTCTGCCCGACAGGCGATATCTCCGCACACAGACGCTGACCTTTGCGCCGTCGCCTCGCGGTGGGTCTCTGGCTACATCGTCGGGACGTGCAGACTTTTGGAACTTTCTCAAGAGCGAGGTGCGTTGCAAGCAGATAAATGGGACAATGCTGCTGCGGCCGCTCCTGCTGTGCTGACACAGACTATCCCCACACCAATTCCGCGCTGCATGGCACGACTCGGGGCGGCATGACCATGGGCGAACCCATGGTGGTCGGATGCGACCGCGACACCGTCACGGCGCGTAGCACTGCGAGGAGAACCTCGACTTCCTCAACGAAATCAACGCCTACCGCCAGCTCGCAAATGTCGTCTTCCCGACGCAGCCGGCCTTTGTTGCGGTTAGCACGACAACCGAGAGCCTCGCCCGCGCAAAGACGATGCCCGCCCGCCCATCGGCAACGTCGGTCAGCGCATCGCCTCTCTCGGGTGAGATGCGCCGTCTGGGCGAGGACTCCGGTACACCCACGTCGGCGCGCGCGTCCGAGGCCGGCAGCGCGGTGTCTGCCGCGCCACGCCCCGAGGCCGTCAACTTTGACGAGCTCGTGGCCGAAGTCCAGAAGCTCAAGCTCGGCGAGCCGTCGACGGCCCAATCGATGCCCGGCGTGACGCTCCAGCATGACATGTCGCCCGCCGATATCGAGAAGAAGCTCGAAACCATGCGCGCGAGTGTCAAGAACATTGTCGACACGTACATTTCGGTCAAGTCGCCGCGCGAGGTCAATCTGCCCTCGGGCGTGCGCAAGCGCTTCATGGCCGAGTACGAGGCAAAGAACTTCCACCCCGACATCTTCAGGGAGGCGTTTGAGCACATCCTGGCCGTGCTGCGCGTCCAGCCGTTTGTCAAGTTCCTCGCCTTTGTGGCCAAGAACAACAAGGATGCGGCCGCAACGGATGTCAAGGAAGTTCCGCAGAACGAGCAGCAGGCGCACAGCTCGCCTCGCATGACGCGGGGCGTCACGACTCGAGGATGACGGACACGTGAATGCGCCCAAGTCTTTGTCCCCGCTGCAGAGCACACTCGTGCTGTGCGGCGTGTGTTTGTCGCCATACGACCACACGAGCACTCTCTCTCTTTTCTATCCTGTGCCTCGATCTACTTTCCTGAGTTCACCGGCTTTCACACCGAACGCATGGACTCGGGTTCCCCGCACCTCCTTCTCGCAGTCGCCTGCCCCCCCAGGCATCAATAAAGCGGCGACAACGACCCATTTCGATTCCAGATAGAGTGTGGGGGGGTGGGATGCCTCTCGTGGTCGGATGTATTTACCGCATGTTGATGGGAAGATGGCTTCGGTCGTCGAGCAGGAGCGGGATCAGAGTAAGGCTGGGCGGATGCTGGACAGTCGAGACATGCGGCTTCCTGCCCTCGGGCCACGCCGGCGACGCGACTGTCCCGGGAAGACCTGGAGGTGACGGGACCACGGGCGTCTCGGTCACGATGCTGACGTTATCATCGAGCTCGCGGGTGTGCAGCGGCGACCGCAGCTGCGCCTCAAGCAGATCGCGGTCGACGCGGATGGCGGGGCCGACGCGCGACGGGTCCGTCTCGATGATTACGTCGATCATGTTGATGCATGTGTTGTGGTGCGTGAACTCGTTCATCCGATCGAGGCTCTGGAACAGCATGGACGCGAGCATGATGCGCAGCAGCCGGCCGTGGACTGGAGCGCGGCGTCAGTGTGCGGCGAAGTCGGCCACCCATCGCAGGGTGCGGACGCACCGACAATGACCATTGTCTGCTCGGGTCGGCTCAGGATGATGTCATAGAGCGCCGGCACCGAGCGTGCTTCGACCTCAAGAGGGCTCTCGCCGCCGGGCGTCTTGGCTTGGAGCGCCGGCGATAGCAGGGTGGCGTCAGTAGCGTCTCGTAGCATGGCGCTGCAGCCAGTAGTGCATACCGTTGAAGTCGCCGGCGATCCACTGGTCGAGCAGCGACCGGAGTCCCGGCACGACACGACCCTCCCACTCGCCCCAGCTGATCTCGGCAAGCTCCTCGACCTCGATGAGCGGCTTGCCGGCGTGGCGCTCCTGGACGATCTGCGCAGTCTGGCGGGCTCGCTGGGGGCGGCATGCCCGCACACGGCGGCAGGGAACGCATTCATGCGAGGTGGTGCCGATCAAGGAGTGGCTCTGGTGGTGAGTCCGAGGGCCACAAGGAGCCGTCCAACTGCGACACCAAGCGCACCTTGAGCTTGCTGCTGACGAACAGATCGACGTGGGTGTGCTCGAGTCGGTCCCGCAGGTACTGCGCTTGCCGCACGCCCTGCAGTACGGTGCGGGCATGGTGGGCGGGTCAGCATGCTGTCCGGGCAACGCGGCGTCCTCTGCGAGGCGTCGTGCCGGCGCCTCGGCGTCGCCGACTTGGCCCGGACGGCCGACCGCGAGGCCGGGCACGCGGCGACGGCAGCCAGATGGCGGATGGGCCTCAGGCCGCCAGCTTGCGCATTCCGCGCATGCGGTTCCGCAGGCCCTTGCGCGGGCAGCCGCGACGGCAGGCGTCTGAGAGCAACAGGCCGCACCGTCTTGTTGAGGAACTCGTCGAGGCCCGAGCCCTGGAGCACGCCGCGGGCGTTGGGCTCCGTCTCGCCGTGCCGGCACAGAAACAGCCGCTTGACGATGGATGTGGGCGTCGGCGCGGGCGAGAGCGGCGGGAGCGGGCGCGGCGCCGGCGCGGCGGTCGAGGGCTGCGCCGATGCCATGCCGGAGATGGACAAGTCGTCGCGGCAGCAACAGCGCGCATGTTGTGGCCGACCTGAACATATGGCGATGTATATGCAAGCCAATCCTGCGGCAGGGCTCGGGTTTCCCTGGGATGGAGCGCACCGACCTGCCGCCGCCACCTGCCCCGCTGCGGGTGCGGGTCACCGGCGACAGGTAGGCGGCAGCGCTCAGCACGCACATGGACGCCCACAAGCTGACGCAGTCGACCTGCGATGCCACAGCAACGTCGGCAAGACATGCAGTTAGTCGGCGTGCTCGCTCGGGTGGCTGTCGCCAAGCCGCTGACGGCGCCGTCCGCAGTGATCACCAGGCACTTCACGAGTGTGTTTCCGGAAGAGTACATCCCGACCGTGTGGGCGTCCAATCCTGCTGCTGTGGCTCTCGCGGCGGTCCAGCTGATCCAACCGTGCAGGTTCGACACGAGCGTCCTGCGCGAGGCTTCGGACGACCGTCCGCAGATCGTCGTCGACGACACGGCCGGCCAGGATCCATACGATCGACCGCTATTCCCGCGCCCTCTGCCAGCATCGGTTGTCCTCGTGTGTTTCTCGGTCGCGAACCACGGGTCGTTTGAGAGCGTGACTTGGCAGGTAGCACAGTATCAGTGCTTGACGCCTACACCACGACAGGATGCTGACACCGGCAACCTAGTGGGTGCCGCAGATGGCCGTCGAGTGTAAGAACGCCCCAATTATCCTCGTCGGCACCAAGGCGGACCTCCGGTCTGATCGCGACACCGTTGAGAGACTGGCATCCAAAAAGTTGACACCGATCATGTTCACTCAAGGTCGTCGGCTCGCCGACCAGATTGGCGCGGTGCGGTATGTTGAGTGCTCGGCGCTTACAGGCCATGGCGTCTCCGCCGTGTTTGAGGCCGCCATCGCTGCCCTCGAAGCGAGTGGCCAGAAATCGCAAGCTGGCAAGCGTGCTTGGTGGCCGTGGTCCAAGTGAAGGCCCTCCGCCTATGAGCCAAGTGTGGAGAGAGTGTTTTACTTTGTTTTGATTGCCAGCATGGTTTCTCACATATCGATCCCAAGGCATGCAGCAGGAAACGTGCCCGATCCGCCCGTCGTAAAGTTCATGCCTCGCATCCATCCGTCATTGAACGTCTCCTCGACCATGATCTCGTCGCCGGCCCACAGATCCATCTCGTCACTGAGCCGGCGCTCGTATCCATAAACAGCGACAAACAGCCTGTTGTTGGGATCTTGCATGGGAGTAGTGCGGCCCGAGACATTGCTCGACTCGTTGCGTCCGTGCGCGCTTGCTTCGTCTGCATCCTCTCCAAAGCCACCAGCCGCAGCGCCGGCGCCGGCGCCAGCGCCGATGCCTGCAAAGTACGTTGCGGGAAGTGGAAACCCTGCTGAGCTGCAGCGGGTAATGGATGCATGCCGGCTGCCAGCACCGAGCGGTCGCCCAAATGACGAGATCGCCTCGCCGTGAGGCTGGGACACAAGGTGACTATGGCACTGGCCTTGGGGCAGCGAAACCATGGCCACCGACGACGGCCGCGAGCGCAGCATCGAGGACGACAGCGACTCCTTGCGCGCATGGCGGCCAAAGATCACGTTGTGTCGCGGGATCTCGTCGTCATCCTTGACGGGCATGTGGCCTCGCGGCTGGCGAGCACGGCCAGGCCGAAATACGGTGAGCCAGACAATGAGCGGGAGTGCAAAGAGGGCAAAGACGCCAATGGTGGAGAGTGTCAGGATCAGGCTAGTCATGGACGCACTTGACGCCGGATCGGCTTGCGCCTGCGCGAGCCATCCGGCTTTCTGGCAGCACGGCTCGTTTGGCGACGAATTGCAGAAGCTGCGGATGTACGATGCGGGCTGCTGAGCAAGACCTGGACGATGTCGCGCGCTGTGATTAGCGCAACCTGTCATCACCGTGCCACATGCAGAGGAAAGTGCCTACCACACGAGTCTTGGTCGAGCGGCGTCGACGCCACACACTGCGTTGGATCGCGCTCCGTGAGGCTGTCGCAGAAGCTCTGGACCAGCGACAGCGTCTGCTGGCGCGCGGCGATCTTGGCGGCCAGCTGGTCGTCGGATCCGGCCGACGGCTTCTGCCGGCACACGGCTGCATTCGAAAACACCTGCGCGAGAGAGGCCAGGTACGTATTGCAGGTTGATGCGCAGAGTGGCATCAATGTGCGAGCAGATGCGGGAGCAGAGGGCTTTGCACCGGGGTTGCAATCTGCGTCGGAGGAAAAGACTCGTTCGGCGCAGGCGTATGTGAGGCCGTAGCGGATTCCCGTGCCGCCCCAAGAGCAGCCAAAGGCGCGATTAAAGTCTGCCGTGCGCAGGGGTGAGTTGACCGCGACGCTGAGCGATGTGTCGAACGCCGCGATGGACCAAGAGGACGTGACGTTGACGAAGCCTTGGGACCACGACTGGCAAACGGACGAGTTTGCCAGGCTGAGACATGTCGTCGAGTCTGCAAGCGCAGGCATGAGAGATGAAGGCAACGTTTGCTGTTGCTGCTGCTGCGGCGGCGGCGGCGACGACGGAGACGGAGACGGAGACGGAGATGGCGCGGGCGGCTCAAGCGAGTTTGCGGTGGGTGTTGGACTTGGTTCGGTGGACGGCGACGCATCTGCGGCATGCGCGACAGGGGCCACAAGTCCCGCGGGCGGCGGCGGCGGGGCGGGGGGTTGCGGCACAGGCCCAGAGTCCAGCGGGTCCTCAGCGACAGTGCGGTCTTGAGACGGCCCGCTCAAGGGCAGCGGCTCGACGAACGCGTGGTTGGCAAGGGCCGACAGCTGAGAGTCGGCCATGGGGGTGTCGGCTGGCGCCAGCTCGACGTCGTCGTGCTCCGCGGGCAAAGGGCCGGCGGCGAGCTGCGAAGGAGCGTCGCTCTCGAGTCCGCTGTCCCGAAACGGAGCGGCACGGGTGCAGAGAGCGAGCGCAAGTAGGACGACGATGACGCACGGCGCGCGGCGGACACGCCGTGGCTGGCGTGTGTTGGCGGGGCTGCTGGCGTTGGCGGCGACGCTGGTGGAGGCGTTGGTGGGGGCAGAAACCTCGGCCTTTGGGTTGGTGCGCATGCACGGCGTGTGCAGGCGGGCGTGCTGGCGGGCGTGTGCGGATGCGACAGATCCAGGAAGCGAGCCTCGCGAGTCTGAGGGCTGTACCTGCACGGAGTGAAGGTGAGTTTTTTAAGCGCTGAGCCGCGGATGAACTGCGGGGCTTGGGCGGGGCCCCGAGGCGGCGTGCCGTGCGTCCGCCGGGCGGATAACACTTGACCCCTCCCCTCGTGTCGCGCAACCGGCTTACGGCTGAAGCGGAGTTTGGGGCGGCGCCGCGGCGGAGCTCGTCGGAGCGGGGCGAATCAGGTCCCGCGACAGTGACGTCAGCCTGAGCGCCGCGAGTAGGCATGTAAGACGGAGGTGGGCGTGTATTCCGGCCAACACAGGGTAGCGGCTGGGCATGAGGGTTCGGGCTGTTAGGTGACGGATAAGGCAAGGAGAGTTGGTTGGGCAACGTTGGGTAAGGCGAGATATGGGTTCGCAGACGTGCAGCACGATCGCACTGGCGGCGCAGTAGTGCACGCTGCAGCACAACCATGCGGATTCTTTGGTCTCAAGGCTCAGTGTGTTTTCGGCCACCAAAAGTCGGGCTACTGTATGTTTAGACGCAGACGCGCGGAAGAGGCCCTGGAGCCCAGGACGAGGAGGGAGAGGAGGGAGGATGCAGGCCGGGCTGCATCGCGATTGAGCGGACATGGTCGGAGAGGATGGCGAGGCAGACAGAGGCGCCACGACGGTGTTGGAGAGGTTGGAGAGATATACGAGATGAAGCGCCAGAGGGATTACATGACGGAGCAGCGCGCGCCACCGGGGCCTGCGACTTCGAGCACGCCGGCGGCCATCTGCATGACGTTGTCCTTGAGGCTGCTTGTCGCCTGGACTGCCGTCGAGCCAAACTTACGCACGGCGTCCACGTCGTGCTCAATCTCAATGGCCGACAGCAGCTCGGCGAGCCAGGGCACGATGCGGCCCTCCTCGTTCTCGACCGCAAGGCCCGAGATGCCGACAATGGTGGAACCCGCACCCCAGTCGCCATAGAGCAGACCGTTGAGTGCGCCTTTGACGGCGCCCGTCAGCATCCCCTTTGCGGTCGACGCAAAGCCGCGGATTGGGGCCTCGGAGACCATGGCCGGCACGACCTCGAGCGATATGTGCATCTCGGTCTTTGTGTTTGACATCTCGAGTCCGCGCAGCGTGCCGTGCGCGACCTTTCCTCCGTTGAGTATGACGTCGAAGCGCACCGAGCTGAGCTTGAAGTTGAGGTTGGGCGGAGTTGCGAATTGGATGTCGAGGCCGCCGACGATCGAGCGCATGTGCGGCCGCACGGGGAGACGGTTGATCATCGGGATCGGGATCAGGGCCTCGATACCCGTCTCGGCAAGCGCCTCCTTGGCCACCTCGCCGACGACCTCGTTGAGCACCTCCTTGTTGAGCGTCGGCAGACCGTTCTCGCCGCGCTTGATGAAGCTTGTGAACTCGAGCGATGCGGCGCTGGGCGACGTCGCGAGATCAACGTCGCCGGCGGACGCGGCGGCGGTGGAGTTGGAGTCGTCGTCGGTTGTCTGGGTCGCATCTTCTCTTGCGGGCAGGTCCGAGCCCGAGTCCGAGCCATCTTGCTCGGCCTCTGCGGCGGCCTCTGCGGCAGCAGCGGTCTCGGCCGCCTCGCGGGCTGCCCGCCGCTTCTCGATCGCAGCGGCTTTGATGGCTGCCATCGGCGCACGGGGTTGGCCGATGAGCGGGTGGGGTGGTGCGACGCAATGCGGGTCAGCAGGGGCTCTGTACGCGGGGGCAGGGGCGGCGGATGCTGCTGGGCGTCTGAGCGCTCGGGCAGCGGGCATGTGCCGGCGCTTTGGGCCGCTTGGCGCCGGCTTGGGGGGGGGGATGTCTCTGGCGGAGACGGCTCTCCTGGCGGCAGCTGCCTGACGGCGCTGCTCCCGTGCACGGCGGCCTGCGCCGGCACGACAGGCGGGCAGGCCTGCGGGCGGGCAGACAGGCGTGCGAGGCAGCGGGCCGGCGGGCTGTCGCTGCGCAGCGGCAGCGCACAGGAGCGCCGGGCAGGCGCAGCGGGGCGGGCGGCGAAACCCAAAGCGCCCGCGAGCCCGTTGTTCGCAGACGACGGCGACGGCACGGTCGGGCGGGCGACGCACCCTGCAGCTCGCCGAGGTTGATGGTCTTGGCCAGCGGCACGGCCTCGACGACCATCAGGCCCATGATGTCGATGGTCGCGGCGAACTCGAGGCGCACGGTGATGCGGTCGACCTCGCGCTGGCCGCCAATGGTCACACGGCGGGCGACCTGCTTGAGGCTCTCCATCGACTCTGCGAGCACGACCTCGACGTGGTCGAGCGCCACGCGCATGTCGCGCGGCTCGGACCCAAACGGCCCGCCGGCGACGATGGGCTGCTGGATGAGCACCTCGGCCCACAGGTCGTTGAGCATGGCGTCGAACACGCGCAGCGGCGACACGATGCGCACGACTATGGTGCCCACGTTGAACGGCGGCTTGCTGCCGACAACGCGGAAGGCCAGCGACAGCTGCAGCCCTTGGTCCGTGATGGACTTGAGGTGCACGGCCTCAAAGGCAACCTCCTTGTCCAGCGGCATCTCGCGCACGACATACTGCACGACCGCGGGCACCGCGACCCGCTTGAGGAAGAAGAAGAGCGCAACGCAGAGGATCGCGAGCGTCGGCAGCAGCTGCACCCAATCCATCCGTGGCAAAGGCCGATATTTCACGTGCGCGGTGTATTTTCTCGCCGCCAAGTCCAGCCCCCTCTCTCCCGCGACACGGCGGTGCACGGCCTCAGATCACTCGAACATCGCCGCAAGCACGTCGAGGTGGTCGTCGTCCGCGCCGTCCTGGAACGCAGCGGCCGCCGGCCCGCCGTCCGCCGCCGCCTGCGCCAACCTGGCGTCCGCGTGCTGGGCCGCCGCTGCCGCCGCCGCCTCTGCGCCGTGGGCCTGGCCGCTCGCCTGCAGCGACCAGCGCTGGTACATTGCTGGCAGATCGCCCGTGCTGTCGAGATCATCAACGATGTGCAAAAAGAGCACCTCAACGTCCTGGCGCAGCAGCGCGGGCTTGCCGAGCACTGCCTTGAGCTGCGCCATTAGTTCACGGATCGCCACGGCATCGTCGCCAAACGTAAAGTGGAGCAGCCACAGCAGCCGCTTCCCCGCAGCATCAGGGCGTGCAGGTGCCCGTGGCAGCCTGCCTGTGCGTTCGAACTTGGCAATGAGCACGGGAATCTCGGCCATGAAGTCGTCAATCAAGGCGTAAAACTCGGCATCGACGGCATCCTGTGTCGGCGCTGCGTCGGGATGCCGCGCGGGCTGCGCAGCTGGATCAACCACGCCATCGTGCAGATCCGCCTTCGCAATTGCTTCTTCATCGAGGCCTTCCATGCCCTCGTCACTGAGTGCGCCTTCAAGCCCAGCCGACACAACTGTCTGACCCCGCGGTGCATCTGTTAAAAGGTCCAATAGCTCGCGCCGGACGCTCCCGAGCTGACGCCGGACTTGCGATAGCAGCCGGCGCAGCCACCACTCCTGCTGCGGGGAGGTGCCCTCGACACCGACCTTGTCGCTCAGGTCCGCCGGCGGCACGAGCTGCTGCTTCTCAGCTGGTGGCTTGGCGGGTTGAGTGTCAGCGGCAGGTGGCTTGCGCGATCCGGATTGCGGCTGTCCAGGCCCAGCTCCGGCAGCGTTTTGAGCAGAATCAGCCTGCTGCCCTGCCTCAACTGGCGCTTTGAAGCCATTGGCGAGCAGATCGGCGAGCTTTGCCATCCATTCCGAGACCGAGAGCCTGTCCGAGAGCAGAGACTTGCTGCCAGTGCTGCCAGGTGCTGCTGCTACTGGCCCAGAGGCGTCCTTTGATGGTGGTGCAAGCTCCGAAAGAGCCGAGCCGCGTGGCGGCAGGACGCAATTCACAGGTGACGCACACTTGGCCTCGAAAATGTTGCTCAGCGTGAGCCACCGTGCCGGTTCGCTGGCCGTGGTCGGTGCAGCGTAGCCTTGCGCAGTCTGGTCAATCGCTTGACTCGAGGAGTCGAGCTGGGCTGGCGCGACGCCAACACAAGAGATCTCGTTGCTAGCCTTGTGATGCTGCGACTCGAAGATTGAGTGGAAACACATGAGCGGCGTGTGCACAACGATCGAGTATCTGCACACAGCGTACTCGCGCATGTGTGCAACGTGCTCTTCGTCGCAGCAGTGGTACTGGAGCACGACTTGCCGTCAGCACGCACGGCGGGCGAGGGTGCTGGCGAGCAGACGGGGATGGCGGCAGGCGCAGAGAAACGCACCTGGACCTCAATCGTGCGGTAGTCGCCGATCTCCTCGCACAAATCACCCAGGCCCCACATCTGGCGCAAGTAGTGGCGACCGCCCTCATCCGTCTCGACAAGCTCGGATCCAGCGGGCAGCGCGGTGCGATGGACGCCTTGAGCCGGACCTGGTGTGAGCTGGGATATGGGCGATTTGGGCTGCCGCGCACTGGTGCGGACGTCGGAGTGGGCCGCGGTCTGATCATCTGCGTAGACGCCCAGCGTGTACTCGAGGTCCTTGCGGGAGGCGTACTCTGGCGAGTCGGGCCACATGAAGTACTGCTTAACGTGGGCCATATGGCAGAACTGATAATCCCAGAAGCGGTCCTTGTAGTCGAGACAGCCCGCGCGGCTGAGGCGCTCGAGGCGCGCGAGGGCCTCGGAGATGATTGCATGGTCGGACTCGGGAGAGCGCCGATGCTGCACAGGCGCCTGGTGGGCGGGTCTGCGTGGGATGCCGCACAAGTACTGCTGGCCAGCGTGGTTCATGTCGACCTGGATGTGGTTCTGCGGGTTCCGAGGTCAGCGCATCACATAAAGACAGCCAACCGGGACGGATGCGTGTGGTGGCAGCCAGAGCTTGATCGCTCCTGTTCAGCGCAGCCTGCATACCTGGTAGAGGCGCTCGGCCTCGCCCCGAGACAGCTGCTGTGACCGAAAGACCAGGCGGAACATGGGCGAGCGGAATGCGTCCGGGAACACCAGGGCCGTTTGGATCTCATAGGCCGGCTCGCGGCGTGGGGTGCCTGCCCGCGGCTGCCGAGCGCCTGTGCCGACGCCGGGTGGTGCCTCGCCCTTGCCGTCCGGTCCCGGCGGCCTCGGGGTCGAGCGAGCTCCTGCGTCGTCGACGGGTTCCCAGGTCGGCGAGGGCTCTGGCGTCTCCAGCGTGGCGGGTGGAGTCTGCGGGCCGTTCTGGCCGGCGCGTGCGGGTGCGTCTGCCATGTGGCCCGGGCCGGCAGCGGGGCGGGCCGCGGCGGGGCCGCGCTGGCCGGCGGCGTGCGCGGCAGCGGCGAGCAACGCAACGGCGGCCGCGAATCTCATGGCGCGCGAAGGAAGCCGGCAAGGCCGCCGGCCGAGGTTTATGTAGGCAGAGGCCGCGGCGCACGCAGCACAAGGGCACATGCGCGAGGGTAATGCATTCAATGAAGCAACAAAGAAAAGAAAGGCAAGGGGGAAAGGTGGGTGGGCAAGATGCGGTTTGGCGTCAGCGCGGCGACGGCAACGACTGCTGCTGCGGTGACTGGGGTGCTCGCGACCGGGGCGACTGTGACCGCGACGAAGATCCCGCCGAAGTGACGCCTGCTGCTGCGGCAAGCGACGATAGGCCCGAGATCTTGAGAAGATCAACCTCGCGGCATGCATAGGCGATCGCGTCTGGCGCGCCTTCCCAGGCATTCGGACCTTCGAGACGGTACTGGAATGCCGCCGTGGGGCCAAATGTGACCTGGGCAGCGAGCAGCCAGCTGGTCTTCCACAGGCGCCAGAGGTCCGGGACGCACCCCACAAACTTTGCAATCTCGTCCATGTACGTGACAAACTCGACCTGGATGGTGTGGCGCTCGCGCGGGATGTACTGCTTGCAGTGTTCGACCCAGTCCTTGTCGACAATGTCACGCATCTCGGCAGGCGGCGGCAGCGGATCAGCCTTGCCCGAGAAGACACGCGCGACCCAGCGTGCCTGCATTTCGGCGACGGGGATGATGGAGCCCGTGGGCTGTACCATGCCGACAAAGGCCATGTTGCGGTGGTTGATGGGGAAGATGTGTTTGTACAAGCGCACGCGGTTGCTGTTGGCTTCCTCCTGGCCGAGGATGGCGCGGGCGTCGAGGAACGGGTTCTCGATCTTGTATCCGGTGCAGTAGATGACGGCGTCGACGCCGGCCGTCTTGCCGTCGACAAACTCGACCATGTTGTGGCTGGTGAACCGGGCGACGTTGGGGTGCACGACGACCTTGCCGGCCTCAATGCGACCCAGAATCTCGCCATTGACGGTCGGGTGCGCCTGGGTGAAGCTGTGGTTTGGCTTGAGGCCGTACTTGCTGAGATCGCCGTGGTGGAGGTGCACGAGCGACTCGAGCGCAAAGTTGGCGAGCGGGCGCGGGATCGCATGCATGACGCGCGAGGACAGGTGGTCGACGGGCAGGCCAAAGACGGTGGTCTTTGGAACAATCCAGGTGCCCGTGCGGGTGCTGAGCAGCACTTGGCTGGCGTGGTGCGAGACCTCGGTGGCGATCTCGGCGCCCGAGTTGCCCGCGCCAACGACGAGCACGCGCTGGTCCTTGAAGGGATAGGGCACGCGATAGAGATGCGAGTGCACCAGGGTGCCGCGGAAGTTCTCGACGCCCTCAAAGTCTGGCAGGCGCGGCTTCCAGTGGTGGCCCGTGCACACGATGACAAAGTCAAAGGTGTAGTTCTTGATGCACTGCTGGGTGATGCTCTGCTGGTCGGCGGCAAGGCTCTTTGCGGGCGACGACGAAGACGAGATGTTGAGAGACGAGAAGCTCGAGTCGATGCCTGGCGGGGCGGGCTCATAGCCCTGGGCGGGGTCGTAGACCTGCACGGGCGACAGCGAGCGCTTGCGTGCCGGGTTTGCGTCGGCGTCGCCGGGCGACGGTGGGGCGTCGGGCTCACGCGACTTGATGACGGCGCTCGAAGCGCCGGTCATGGGCGGACTGCGGCCACGCTCGCGCGGGAGTGTGTCGGAGCGGACTTGCGGGCTGAGCATGCGCACAGGGCCCTTTCGGCGCACGCGCTGGGTGGTGACCTCCCACCGGCCCGTGTGCTCGCCGTTTGCGTCCATCTCGGGCACGACGTTCAGGACCTTGCGGTTGAACTTGATGTGTTTCTTGAGCTGGAAGTGCTCGCAGTACATCTGCAGATACTTTGCAACGAATCTGTGGGGCATGAACGTGGGCCAGTCTGCAGGGTCGAGCGGGCCAGCGAGTGAGCCGGGGTCGTTTGTGCGGATCCCGAGTGTGCATCGGCATGCGCACCCTTTGGGACAGGAAAGTCGGAGAAGGCGAGCATGCTGGCGCCAGGGTGCGGCGCGCACGTGAGTGCAGAGGCCCCGGGTGGTCAGCGAAGCGCATCGGGCGGGGGATGGGAACGGCAGCGGGCACGTGGCCCGCTGGAGCGGAGATCTGCTCGCGGGATCTCGGGATCGATGGCAGGATGGCGGGGAGACACTGCGCGCGCAGGCACCGCCCGAGCGTACGGGGCGGAGGCGGTGCGGGGG
>JADGIZ010000145.1:0-22842 GCA_027604665.1 Polyrhizophydium stewartii | reverse complement strand
GGCAGGCAGGCGGGCGGGCGGTGCGCGGGCCTGCTGCGGCGTGAGGCGCATCACCCACCGGGCTCGCTGGCCGCAGATACCGACGCGCGGCCGTCAACCTGCTGCGGCGTAAGATGGCTCGCCGCCGCCCGATCGGACTCGTGCAGCATCAACGTCTCGAGCGACAGCGACGCCAGCGACAGCAGCCCGACGCTTTTGCCGAGCGCCGCGCCGAGGTCCGGGTTGCTGCCCACGCTGCCCGCGCCGCCGTCAGGCCCGTGGTGCAAGCCCGGCTGCGGCGCCGGCTGGGAGTCGGCTGCGAGCGGCTCGCTGTCCGACTCGGACTGCGACGACAGTGAGTCGAGCTGAAGGTGGAACTCGTGGTCGGCGAGCAGGTCGTGCAGCCGCAGGCTGTGCAGGTCATCGACGTGCAGGCCCTGCTCGCCTGTCTGCCACAGCTCTGCGGCGCCAGGCGCGTCAGGGTCGCTGGCGTGCACCGGCGGCGGCGATGTCTGGCGCGATGGCTCGGCCTGCATCTGTGCGGTCAAGCGGCAGAGCGCTCCTCCGCCGCCAGATCACTCGCCGCCCGCGCGCAGGTCCGCGGGATCATGCACTGCCGGGTCGGCCAGCGGCGGCCCAAAGGGCCTGCTGATTCATTCGTACATTGCGCCGCTGGCTCACACAGACCGTCCCGCGTGCTGCCCAACTGTTGCGCAGAGTCCAAGTCGCTCAGCGCCGCTCCTTGACCACAATCTGCAGCCACAGGAACGCAACGCCGAAAAACACCGACGCCATGATGCACAGAAGCTTCACGTCCTCCCAGTACCCCTGCGCGTTCAGGCCAAACGCCTGCAGGATCAGCGAGCCCGGGACCTGTGCACGCGGACGAGACGCCGCAGGGTCAGCGCTGTGCCTGGCCAAACAGCACGGCGGCATTGGGGCATCAAAAACTCACATCGATCTTCAGGCCAAACTTCTCCTCGACAAGCGTCAGGCCGTTGACCTCGTTCACCACCAGCGCCTCAAACGCGTAGTTGAAGAAGCTCAGGCGCTGTAGCCACTGGAACGCAGGTGGAATGGAGGACTTGTTGAGCAGCAGGCCGCCAAAGAGCATCTCGAACAGCATGACCAGAGTCGCAATGAGGCTCGCCACAGCAACGTCCTTGAAGACCACGCTGATGGCCAGGCACACAGACGCCGCCGTCAGGTTGAAGAGCACCAGCACGAGCAGGAAGCGCAGGAGCAGGATTGTGTCCGGCCGCAGGCCAATCATGTGATAGCAGATCAAGCCCAGGATGATTGGCGGCACGACACGGAGTGGCAGCACGTCAAAGAGTATCTTGGGCACAAAGTACGTGATGGGCGTGTAGTACCGGTTGGCGCGCTCGCGAACAAAGATGAGGCGCTCGGCTGCAAAGACTTGCATGGAGCTCAGGCAGCTGAAGCCAAACACGGCGCAAATGAAGAACATGACGCCAAGGCGGTTCTGGAAGCCTGCTAATGTGTTGTCGATTTTCCAGAACAGAAATCCGCAAATGAGCGCCACAACAACGCTGATCACGTAGTGCGTGCGAAGCAGATCGGGGTTGCGGTACAGGTTCCTGAACGTGCGGCCCGACAAAATGCGGAACTGCGTCCACCAGCTCGCGCGCGCGCGCTGCAGCGGCGTGCGCGAGAGACCGAGAAAGTCCGACACCGAGTCGATGACCCAGCGCACCGAGCTGCTCAGCGACCACCCGCTGAGGCTTGGGATGCCGGACAGCGACATGGCGTGGCTGCGGCCGCCGTTGCGGTGCAGCTGGCGCGGCGCGCCGTCGGGATATGATGCAGCAACCACTTCGGCGATCTCGCTGCGGATCTGTCGGCCAACAGCCGAGTTTTCGTAGCCCTCGATGAGCAACGTCAGCTGCTCGCCCATGGGCGGTCGAACGACGGCGCCATTGCTGGATTGCGCCGTGCGGTTGAGGTCTCGTCGTGCAGAGATGGCACTTGCCCGCGCAGCGCTCGGCTGTGCTCGTGCCTGCGCAGGCGACCCGGCCGCACGCTGGTCCGCGACTGGGCTGCGGGATGGTGGGATCGCATGGCCGTTTGTGCGAGGCGCAGCCGCAACGCCGTTCTCGCCCGAGTGGCCTCCGAGCAGCGGGTTGCTCCAGTCACCGACGCTCGTCTGGTGGCCAGGGCTCGGGCTGCGGCTCAGCAGATCGTGCGTGCCGGCGTGGCTTGGTGACTGGGTTCCCGAGTGGTGCTTGCGCGAAAAGAGCTGCGACTCTTGCCGCATGCGGATTGTGGACCGGCGGCGCGAGTGCGTCGCCAGCGAGCTGTGCAGGTCCGACTGCGATCCGATATCCGTCAGCGTCGCGAGAAGCGGCGTGGCTGCGCTGGACAGTTCGGCGGCGTCGGCTGTCTGGCCGTCATCTGCCCCGTTCTCCTCGGCGGTGTTGGGACCGCCAACGTGCATCGTGAGATCAACAAGGTAGTCGGCGATGTTGAAGCCGAGGGGGCATTCAAAGCCCATGTTTGCAAAGTGCCTGATCACGGACTCCTGCGCAGGGCCAGAGTATGCGACGCGGCCCTTGGCAAGCAAGACAAGCTGATCAAAGAGCGCATAGATGTTGGAGCGCGGCTGGTGGATCGTCAGGATGACTGTGCGCTGGTAGTCGCGGGCAAGCGACACGAGCGATTCGATGACATTGTACGCGTTGTACGTGTCGAGCCCTGCGAGAACGTGCGCGTCAGCTGCAGCCACACATGCACAGCTTGAGCATACGGGTACGCCAAACACACCAGATGTGGGCTCGTCGAGGAACAGGATGCTCGGGCTTGTCACAAGCTCGCATGCAATCGAGACGCGGCGCTTCTCGCCACCAGACAGGCCACGCTTGCCGGAGCTTCCGACTCGCCGGTTGGCAATCTGCAGAATGTCGAGCTCCAGCATCGTCTCTTCGACGCGCTTGACCTTGGCCTCGTACGACATGGTCTTTGGCAGGCGCAGCAGCGCAGAATATAAGATGGTCTCGAAGACAGTCAGCGTGTCCATGAGCGTATCTTCTTGGTCAACGTATCCGATGATGGACTTGTACTCTTGATTGTCCATAAAGCGGCCGTTGACGAGGATCTCGCCCGAGACGATGCCGCTCTTGCTCTTGCGCGCGAGAATGTCGAGGAACGTGGTCTTGCCGGCTCCCGAGCCGCCCATGATGGCCATAACCTCGCCGGGTCGCACAATGCCCTGGACACCCTCCAGGACAACCATCTTTTGCTTGCGCTGGCGGGTCGAGGCAGGAGTTCCGGTGCCCGATGTGATGATCTCGGGAGCGGCGATGACGTCGTCGCTGTTGTTGCGGCTGAGATGGATTGTCTCTGTGTCCGGCGGAATCGGTGAGTTACTCAACACGATTTCTGCCGCCGCGGCATGCAAAAGGATGTCGGTCGGGGGCATCAGCAGAGAACAGGGCGGATTGAATCGGGATTGGGGGCAAACCTTGGTTGGACTGGCCCACGTCGACGCGGACCGAGAGACCCGGCGGGTCTCGGCGAGAGCGCTGCTGCTGATTTTGGTGCTGCTGAGAGGCCGATGGCGGGTTGGACGGCTCGCCTGCGTCGCTGCTGCTGATCTTGCGGTTCGTCTCGATCATGTAACTCAGATCGCGGAGCATGATGGTGCACGGCACATGGTCGGACATCATCTCCTCGTGGCGTGCGCCGCGGGGCTGATCGTCTGAGCCAACGGGCATGTATCCGCTGCGCGGGTCGTCGGCCTTGCGCTGTAGCCACACAAGGCTGCCGACGACAATCACAACCAGACCGACGCCGCCAACAAGCATGAGGCCAATGACCATGGGGGAGAAGGACGAGTCTAGAAGCGGACGCTTGTACCCGGGCACTTGCGTGTAGTGCAAGCACTCGCCTGCCTTTGGGCACTTGAGCATGATGTAGGGATCTCCAAAGAACTGCGAAATAACTTCGTTCATATGGGGCTCTGGTGCCGCGTTCACAACGTCAGCGCGGCATGTGCATGCAGGTATCCAAGAGACAGCAAATTCACACACCGGTAAACTTGCATGTGCGGCGGATGTCTGTGTCGGTGATGGTCTCGTCGCACTCGAACGTGCCGGGGCCGTTTGGCCCCTCCTCGGGATTATTGAACCAGTCGGTGAAATCGAGGCCGCCCTTCTCGCACAGCAGGCGGCCGGGATAACACTTGCACTGCATGTGCGGGCAGTTGAAGACGGTGCGGTTGGACGTGGCCGTGTTCTCTGCGAGCGTGGGTTGGAATGAATGCATGTCAACCAACACGCCGCGATGGTGATGCGGTGCGATGCAATGCCATCGCACCCTGCGAGAACGAGCACTCTTGCATGTGGCAGTAGAAGCTCTCGAGCTGGCCGGCCCAGAACTGAAAGTCGCAAGTAGACGATGTCTTGTCGCAGTCGAGCGAGAGCTGGGGCGTGCGCTCCTTGAGGGCGTCGACGATGGCCTTGTCTGTTGTGTGTTGGGTCAGCATCAAGCTCTTCTTGCTCTTCAATGAACGCAGCTTGCCACCCCAAGCGTCAAGCTTCGGCGAGTATGCGCCACCGTCATGGCCGGATACCCACTCGTGACGTCGCAAAGGACGTGGTTCTTGAAGACAGGGTTCATGGAGTTGTAGCATGAGCCGTTCTGGCCGCCGGGCACGAGCGGGTTGCATGCGCTGTCGGTCTGGCAGACTGGAGGGGGTTGTCGGCCGCAGGGCCGCATCGGCGTCAGCAGGCAGCCGCGGCCGCCGGCGGGACCGGGCGACGCACCATTGCAGTTGATACCCGCCCATCCGGGCTCGCAGGCGCACGAGGTCTGGTCGGCGGGCCGCGCGGGGCGATCGGCCATGGCGGGGCTGCCGCACACTGCGTGCGGGTGGGCGGGCGTGCCGTCGGCCGTGGCGGGCATCCGAGGGACGCCGCGCCAAGGTCAGCGCACATGGCGGCGCTCGGCGCATGGCCCAGCCGGCGAGGGGCTCCGAGCGCTCTTGGACTCACAGGGCTGCGAGCAGTCGTTGAGGCCAAAGCCCGCGGGACACACACACTTGCCCGTCACATCCGAGCAGTTGCCGAAGTTGAGACAGGGGAACATGGAGAGGTGGCAATCGAAGCACGGCGGGCACTGGTCGGGGGCGGCCGCGGACGGAGCCGAGGCCTCCAGCACGCTGGGACGTAAGGGTGACGTCAAGCCCAGGATCTGCGGGTGCGCCGTGCCTGCGGTGCCCGGCCTGGCGGCCGCCGCGAGGGCCAGCAGCGCCCCCGAGGCCGCGAGCACGCCGGCCGCCAGCGAGACAGGCAGCGACGCGCCGATGCCGCCTGCGGCGCGGGCGGGCGGGCCATGCGGCCGAGCGGGCTGGCGGGCGGCCTGCGCAGCCGCGCGGCGCGCCGGGGTGGCCGGCAGCCGTGGCAGCGGCCTCTCCCGCGCCAGGGCGCCGGCGTGGTTGTCGCCGGCCGATGGCGCCGCGGGCGGGAGGAGCGGATGCCTCATTGTGGGCAAAGGCCCGGCATCGGGCGAGCACCCCGGCACGTTGCGGCGGCCGCATCGGCATCGGGACTCAGCCAAAAGCAAGCGGCAGCCGCACAAGCAGCGCCCTCATCTTCATTGACTCTCCGCCTCAGCTCGACCGCGCCAGCTCGCGCCGCAGGCACGCAATCTCATCGCGCATTGCGGTGATCTGCTGCTCGTAGGCTCGCCGCAGCGATTTCTCGGATCGGAACCGGCAAGTCTCGACCTCGGCCCGCGTGCCGGCATGCGAGTCGATCCGCTTGACGGCCTTGATGACTCTTCTATCAAAGTCCTCCTTGAGCCGCCGCTCCTGGTCCGCATGCCGCTGCTCGGCCGCCCTGGCGCTTGCGCGCAGCTGCTTGACAATGCTCTCGAGCTCGGCGATCCGCTTGGCACCCTGCCCATCGCGGGTCGAGCACGCCTCCGCCCGCCGCTCTGCACCACGCAGCCCGGCTCTGAGCGCAGAGAGCTCGTCTTCGAGCCGCCGCTGCTCGACTCGGAACTGCTCGAGCGCGGCCTCGTACTCCTGGATCAGGCTGCGCGACTCGGCCTCGAGCGCTTGGCGTCGCCCGCGCTCGTCGCGCAGCTGTGACTCGGTCGACTTGACCCGAGCCAGCGCAATCTGAAGGCTTGCATCGGCCGCCATCGAGCCGGGCCGCAACTGCGCCATGAGCGCGGGATCTGCAGAATGAACTGGAGAGCTTGGGCGAACTGATGCCGGGATCGAGGGGGCCGCCGTTGCCGCCGTTGCTGCCACTGCCCCGGCCAGATCCTGCTCGAGCGATGCAATGCGCTCTGTCAAGAGAACAACCTGGCGGCCCTGCGCTTGTAGATCCTTGACAAGCCGATTGCGCTCAGCAGACAGCTTGTGGATCTGTGTCAGCATAGTCGACTCGGCCGACTCGCTCTGCATCTTCTCGTCGCGCAAGGCTGCGAGCTCGTGGCCGAGCTGCTGAATGCTGGATTCTTTGGAGCGCAGCTTGGCTTCCAGCGCCTGCGACTGGCGCTGCAGCTCAGAGACCCTGTCGCGGAGGACATCGGCATCGCTCTCAAGCTTTTGGATATGCTCTTCCAGCTGCGCGGTCCGGCTGGCGTGTTCGCGCTGCGCATCGTCAAGTCGGCGTGCTGCCTCGCGCGCCTCATTTGCGACCCGCTGCCGAAGCTGGTTGGCCGCATCGCGCTCGGTATCGAGGCTCTTTTGCAGATCGGCGGCTTCGCTCCTCGCCGACTCGGCCCGCCGAACGGCTTCGCGTGACTCGGCGGCGAGCCGTTGCTGCAGATCGTTCGCTCGTTGGCGCTCTTCGTCAATCTGCAGTTGCAGTTCGTCGGCCTGACTGCGCTTGAGCTGCTGTAGTCGCTTTATCTCGGCTTTGAGCCCCGCGTGCGTCTGCCTGGCTTCTTCGAGCTGGGTCTCAAGCTCGCCCGCAGTGCGTCTCGCCTGGGACGCCTGGTCGGCCGCGCGAGAGCACGAGTCCGAGAGTCGCTTGATGTCTGCATTGAGAGACGAGTTTCGATCCCGCAGCTCCTGCGACTCGGCTTCGTGCTTCTCTTGCGCGTCGCGGAGTTGCACCTTCATCCGCTGCATTTGCGCAGCCTTGCTCTGCAGCTCGCATTGCATCTCCTCAAGCCTGGTCGTTGTCTCCGCGAGCTGCTGTTGTGCCCGCTGAAGCTCAGACTTGAGCTGCTGTTGCTGACTGGACGCATCCAAGTTGCCGGTCGCGATCGTGGGCGATGCGAGTTTGTCGCGGACGAGTTGCATGGGTGCGAGACCCGCGTTCATGCCGGCCTGCAGCCTGGCGAAATCCGCCGCCTGCTCCTGTTTTTCGCGCGCCAGCTTCTCGATCTGCGACTGGAGCTCGAGTATGCGCAGGTTCGCGTTGGCAACTTCCTCGCTTAGCGGCGACATCTTGAGCTCGAGGTTCGTGTTGAGCTCCTCCATCTCGGCGAGCGTATGCTTCTGCTCTTTGATCGTCTCTTCGTAGTCGGCGACCGTCTTCTCCATTGCCTCGAGCCGCTCGCGGAATTGGGCGGTCACGGTGTCGCCAGGGGAGATGGATTCGATGTCGCTGATGCGGTCGCGGTCGACGTCGGGCTCGCTACAAACATGAAATGCCGACGTATCGATGCTGAGCTTGCTGGGAACGTTTGGTCTCCGGCTGCCGCTTGCATCTGGATGGGAGACCGTGATAACAGGAGCCGCTGGTTCTGTCTTCTTGGCCTGCGCCAACGCCGATTCGGCCGCGGCAAGGCGCTTCTCGAGGTCCGCAGATGCCTTGGCCGCCTGCTCGGAGCTGCGAGCGAGGCTGGCTTGCATGAGTTCCCGCACGCCATCGGTGTGCACGCCAAGCAGCTGCGCAACATCCTGCGCAAACTTGCTGATGCCGAGCGCCAAATCGCGCGTTTGCGTGAAGCACTCGCGCTGTGTCGCAAGCATCGTGCGTGCAGCCTCGAGCAGCGCCGGCTCCATCGTCAAGTCAGATTTTGACGTCTCGACCGAAAGCACGTCGACGGACGAGATGTTTGCCTCGCAGTCCGTAACTAGGTCGGCAAGGCGCTCGGCAAGATCGTGCAGCGCCTTGCCCCACAGACTCTTGCCCCGGCTAAGCGCCACGGTGACGTTCTCTGGAGACGTGTCTTTGACATCAAGCAGCACGTTCTTTGGCACGTGGCGGGTTTTGAGAGTCGAGGTCCACACCGAGATCGACTCGCTGACCGTGAATGTGATCGACTCGAGCATCTCGATCGTGTTTGCAGCCGCCGCACGAATTGCTTTGCTGCGATCTTCGGCGGTGCGTGCTTGCTCGCCCGCGACATGCAGCTGTCGCTCTAGCGCAGCCTTGGTGCCGTCGAGACGCTCGACTTGCCCGAGCAGCTCTTGAATCTGCGCGTCCTTGGCGCGAGCAGACTCACGGAGAGATGCAGTTTCGGCGCGAAGCCTGTCTACGTCTTGTCGCGACAGCTCAGCTTCGCTCTGCGCCAGCGCGAGCGACTCTGTCATGCGCGCGGAGTCCACAGTCGACGACGCTTCGAGTGCGACGACGCGACGCTCAAGGGCGACGTTGGCCGCTTGAAGCTCCACAAGATCGGCCTTGTCTTGCTCCCAGGCCGCCTGCAGGGCGACGAGCCGGTCGAGGCGCCGCTTGAGCTCGGTGCACTGCGCAATCTGCTCTGTGAGCTCGTGCTGTGCAGCTTCAAGCTGCTGGCGGTACATGCGGTCGCGCTCTGTCTGCGCAACGCCCATGCTGTCCAGCGACGCAAGAGCTGCAGCCAGCTGCCGCCCCTTGTCGGTGATCTGCGCCTCGAGCAGGCCACATTCGTTCTTAAACGACGCCGTCTTGGTCTCGAGCTGCCCGCGGGCCTCGGCCAACGCAAGGCGACTCTGTTCGTGCTCTGCGCGTTCGCTGGCCAGATCCTGCTGAGCGCCGGCCACCGCCTGCCGCAGATCGACGATGCAGTTGTTGCTCTCCATGGCCTGCTCCGCCATCTCGCTCTCGAGCCTGCCGACAGACTCCTGGCTCTTTTCGAGCTTGCGCTGCAGGTCGGAGACGTGCTGCTCGTGCTTGTCGATCTGCTTGCGCAGCGCGTCGACCTGGCGAGCGCTCTGAACCTTGAAGTCCTCGAGCTCGTCGTGGGCAAACTTGACTCGTGACTCAGCCGCGGCGTGCATCTCGCCGAGCTGGTTCGCCTTATCCCGCAGCGCCTCTGCTTCGACGCTGAGTGCGTCAATCCGAGACTGCAGGTCTCCGTTCACGGTCGCATGGCGCTCCATGAGCAAGGAGAACAGCTGCGCGGCATAGTCGAGCTCGTTGATGCCTGCTTCGATTGCCAGAGAGAACGGCTGCAGCGCAATCTGGATCGGCGACGAGTCATGATCGCCGGTGGACTTGCGCGCGGCGCTTGGTCGGTTCGACGGGGGCTGGCGTGCGTTCGCTGCATCGGCCAGCGCGTTGCTGATCATGGTCTGCAGCAGGCGGATGTGATGGGAGAGCGACGACTCTTGCTTGTCGAGCGTCTCCTGCATCCACTCGATGTCGGAGCTTGTGCCACGTTTCGCCTGGCGCAGGTCGCGGGACAGACCATCGCGCTCTTTGCGCACCTTCTCGAGCTCGCCATAGGCTTCCTCGAGCTGCGCGCCAAGTTCCTTGATCTGATGCAGCAGCCCGTGGATCTGTGAGAACGGCGCTTGCAGCGAAGAGACGTGAGATGCCGCCGAAGCTCGACCTTCGGCGATGTTCAACGACTCGGTTGAGCGCGACAGCGCCAAGCGGGGCTCGCTGATTTTGCGCAGAACCTCGATCGGCTCTGCCTTGTCCGCCTCCTCGCTCTTCTCCAGCAGTGCTCTGCGCAGCTCCTCGGTTTCGACTGCGTGCTTTTCGGCTATCTTGCACACCTCGTCGGCGTGGCGCTCGGCAGCAGAATGCATCTGAGCCGCGTGATCCTTGGCGAGTGCGTCGACTTCGGCTGAGTGCTTCACAGCAACTTCGTCAATCTCGGCCCTGTGTCGGCGTTGGAGCGCGACTAGTTCTGCCGCGTGCTTGCGGCGCTCCTTGGAAAGCTCATCTGCGTGCCGCTGCTCAACAGCCGCGACATCCGAGGCAACTTGCTTCTGCACGCGCAAAGCAATCTCCTCGTCGATGCGGCTCTCCTGGCCCTTGATCTGCTCGGCATGCGCACGCTCCAGCTTCTCGATCTCGGTGCGGTGCTTCGCAGTAAGATCCGCGAGTGCATCGCTTCGCTCATCAGCCGCGGAAGCATGAGCCTCGAGTTGCGACTGCAGCGCGACAATCTCCTCGCGAGCAGCCTCGGCGCACGCTGTCAGTTCAGCAAGCTTGCCCTCCAGATCCGTGGCGCGCGCCCGCTCTTTGCTCAACTCGGCAGCGTGCTTCGCCTCCGTCTGACGCTGCCGTTCAGTCTCAGCCAGCGAGGATTGCTTGAGCGCATTGTGGTCGCTCTCCAAGTCGGCGTAGTGCTTCTCTTGTGCCTGCAGCTCGTCGTCAAGCGCGAGCATCTGGCGGTCGCACTCCTGCATCTCGACTTCGAGCGACGCGATGCGGGCGTTTGCAGCGTCCAGCTCGCGCTGCAGCGCAGCGCATGCGTCTCGGCTCGATACAAGAAGCTTCTCATACTCGTCCGGAAGTTCCTGACCCCCGGCGCCGTCGCTGGCCGGCCCTGGAGTCGCTTGAAGCTGCGCAAGCCGCCCCTCCAGCTCACCGATGCGCTGGAGTAGCCGCTCCTGATCAGACTCTTGGATCCCGCGCAGGCGGCGCTCCTCGTCGATCTGTTGGCTCAGCAGGCGCACCTCGTTCTCGTAAAACTTGATGACCTCGGGGCTGACGGCGAGCTTTGCTGAGTCGTCCATGCGGCTGCACCTGCTGCACGACTCGCGCGAGGGCTCGGACTCGCTCTCGATGGCTGTCTTCAGCTGCTGGTTGAGCGCTTGGATCTGGCCGTCGCGCTTTGCAATGATCTTGCGCTGCAGCGTGCACTCTTGCTCGAGCGTTGCACATGCGTCCCGCGAGCGACCGAGTTCGGTGCGCAGATCGGCGAGCTCCTTTGCCATGGACTCGACCTGCGCCTCGACGCCCTGGCGCACCCGCTGCGTGGCTGCGCTCGGCCATGTCTGTGCCTCGCGCAGGCTATTGGCCACGCTGGAGAGCGCGCTGAGGATCGGGACGAGCTCCGAGTCATCTGGCACGCGCGTGGCGATGCGCTCGAGCTGGTCGGTGATGAGCGTCACGTCGATGTTGCGAGCCGGCGAGGCCAAAATGGCCTGGCTGCTCGACACCGACGCTTGCGATCCCTGATGCGAGATGGCCCTGGGAATCGTGATGCGGGCTGGCGTCGTCGAGCGCTGCGGATGTACGCGCTCCATCCAACCGTCGCCGTCGGATGCATGTCTTGCACTCTCCATGATGGGCGTGGATCCAGAGCGCTGCATCTCGCTCTGCGCGCGTGGCATCTGGCCTGGCGTCACATCGATGCTGAGAGGCTGGCCCCGCAAGCGGGATGCAGAGTGCGAGAGCATGTCGTCCGACTGAGATGCCATGGAAGGACGCCGCGGCGTGCGTGCATCGTCTTGGTTAAAGCCTGCCTTGCCGCCGTCAAAGGGAAGCACGGCCGAGGCACTGACGGCTGGAGCAAGGCCGATGGTCTTCTGCACAGTATCTATAACGGACGAGTTGCTGAATGCGGCGCCGAGCCCCCGGATGACGCTGGATATGCTGCTCGAGAGGGCGTTGGGCATCGTCGGGAGGTTCGTCGATGCAGAGCGCGCCGTCGCCGTCAGCGGCACAAGCGGCTCGTCGGATGCGAAGGCGTTGCGGTTGATGGTCAGACCGGGCGGCCGAGTATGCGCTGGACCGTCGGGCTTCTTGGTCTCTGGCGTCTTGTCCGCAGTCGTTGGGCTCAAGCTGGCGCGACGCTGGGCATCGGGGCTTGGGCTCAGGTTGCGGAGCGATGATTGCCGCCGCGAACGGGTGGGCTCTGGGCTTTTGTTGCTGCGCACAGCGGGACTCGCCTGCCCGGAGAACAGCATCGAGTCGACGTTGTCCTCGGTGCCAAAGTCGAGCGGATCCGATCCATCCGACCGTCCGATCGAGCTGCTCGATGTCGCCTTGCGCATCTCGCTTTCCTTGCGCCGCGGCGAGGCGGGAGAACCGGCGCGTGCAATGTTGGGCTGCCCAAAGAGCGAAACGGAAGAGGTGCTGCGGGCGTTGATGGCGGGCGACGAGCTGCGGCTCTTGAGTGCGGTCGACAACACGCCGATTTTGAGGTTGTTGGAGCTCTCGCGCCGCCGGAACTCGGTGTTGGCGCGGCCATCGTGCTCCTCATCCGACTCCTTGATCGTGTGGTGCGGATCAGCGGACGCTTTGGCGCTAGTGTATGACATCTGCCCGCAGCACCGTGTCAGCGTTTGTAGCGATGCATTCATCACGGGTATCGCCAATGAGACACGAACCCTCTGCTGCGCGCGCGATGGATCCGGCGAGCTGCTCGGAAGGAGCGACTGGGGAATGGATCAGTGATCGGCCGTGATGACCAGATGAAATGAAGTGGGGAACACTCACACTGTTGCTTCGCGCACGGTGAATCTCGTCCGGACCAGACAGCGAGGAGCGCCGCGAGTTCAAGGATGATGTGGAACGCCGCCTGTGAGAGATGGTCTCGATCAGGCTGCGCTCGCCACTTGGACTTGCTCGGCCATTGCCTTCGGCAGTTTGCGTCTTTTGGACGGTCGCTGAGCCAGGAGTCTGGCGTCCAGGAAGTTGGTGAGCAGACCGCACACAGTTACGTTCCAAGGCGAGATGCATACTCTGAGGACGACTGCCGGTGCGAGTGACTCGGTATTCGTTTCTGCGGTGCTCGGTTCGACAACATCTGGCACTTTGCTCTGATTGCCTTCGCACTCGTCGTCGTCATCGAAGCTGTTGGGGTCGCTGTCATTGCTCCGGCTGTTGTCGCTCGTCGAGCTGCGTGAGAATCGATCGGCGCCTTGTGTCGCACCACCGGTCGAGTTGCGCGGACTCGATGGTAGATCCGGCTTGCCCGACATGGGCGACAGCGCCGCCGTCCTCGGGTTTGGCGACGATGGCGTCGGGCTTGTTCCGCGCGTTGGGGTGGTTTTGGTCGTGTCTGCTTGCCGCTTCTGGCGCTGCGCAAACGCCGTGGCCTGCTGTTTGAGGATATCGGCGACGTCTTCGAACTCGTCAGGCACGTATTCGAGTGGCGTCCGGCCACTGCCATCGACTGCAGTCGGATCCGCCCCACGCTGGAAGAGCGATATGACGATCGGCGCAAGCCCTCGCTTGGCAGCAAAATGCATGGGTGTCCTGCGTCACGCATCCAAGCCACGGGCTGTTAGCGCGGATATGGAGTGAGCAGTCAGGCCACGCTCTGTCCCACATTTGCGTTGTGTTCTGGATCGTCGGCGAGTGCCCGCGCTTGATCAGCCGCTGCGCGATCTCGCGATGGCCGAACCGGATGGCATGGTGCAGTAGCGAGTCGCCCGACTGCGGCTGATGCGTCAGCGACGTATTGCAAGTCCACCAGCCCGCTCACACGAGCAGGCCAACGCACACGATCGACAAAGTCCATGTTGGCGCCGTGCGAGAGCAGCATATCGAGCGCTTCGAGACTATTGGCCGCAACCGCGTAGTGCAGCGCCGTACACCCCAGGTTGTCGCGGTGGTCGATGAGCGCACCGGCGCCAAGGAGCGCCTTGATTGTACTGCCGTGGCCGTGCGCTGCGGCCTGCGGGCAGATGGGTCAGACTCTCTGCCCCTCGTCGAGGCTCAGCTGTTGCGATTTATGCTCACAAGAATCAAGGGCGATCGGCCCTCGTCGTCGGCGAGGTTGGGGTCGGCTCGCTTGCCTGACGTGTTCCCCTGCATGCCGAGCAGGAAGCGGGCCATGTCGGTCTTGCCGAGCTCGGCGGCGAGCTGCAGGGCCGTGACCCGGTGGACCGAGTCGCGCTTGTCGACGCTGCGCTTGCGCTGCTGGAGGAGCTCGACGAGTGCTTTCTTGTTGCCGTTGAAGACGGCGCGCTGCAGCGAGTTGAGCTTGCGTACGTCGACGGGCGTTGATCGCAGCAGCTCATCGCGCGCGATCGTGGTGAAGTCGCGGCGGCCCGACATGCTTTGGCTCCAGATCTCGGGCGTTGCGGCCGACATGGGCGTCGTACCTGAGGTACCTGGCGAGGGCGACATGGGCAAGACTACCGTTGCGGACGTTGGCGCGGCCGGCGCGTGCGATGATGTTGTTGACGACGCGATGCTGATGCTTGACGAGTTGACAGCATGCGACGCGCCGCGGATGCCCGATGTGGACTCGGGCGGCAGCTGCTGGTGCGAGTACCGCCTGGCACCGATGTTGAGGTTGAAGAGCGAACGGCGCACCGGGCTCACTGTCGCCAACGCAGGACCGAGAGACTCTGTCGACTTTGTTGGCGAGAACAGTCCGCCGCTGGTCGCCTTTGCGGACGGCGCTGCCGGCGCCGTGCTGCCGGTGCCGCTTGCCTCGCTGGAGATGCTCCGCACGTCAGTGTCGGTGCCGAGCCGCGCATGGCGCACGGCGTCGGCGGCTGTGCGCGGCGTAGTAGCGGCAGCATCGCTCGCAGGTGGATCTCGCAGCGACGGCGACGAGATGCCGCCAAACAGCGACGAGCCCAGACGAGTCGGCCGCTGCGCCTGCGGGGATGTTGGGGAGCTCGGCGAGCTCGAGCCGGCAGAGCGAGGCAGCGAAGCGCCGGATGCGAGTGGCGACCGTCTTGCCTGTTCGGCCGCGGTGCGCGGATGCGCCGGCGCATCGGACGCATCGCCGTCGACGCGGCGGCCGCCGCCCCACAGCGAGTGCATCTGGAGAGAGGACGACTTTGCGGCGCTTCTGGCGATGGCGGCGACGGGCGGCATCGCGCTCAGCGACTACCTCGAGAAATACATGACGATATGCGAGCGCAAGCAGACGCCGCCGCTGATGCTCATCAAGAAGACGTTCGAACACGCGATAGACTCTGGGTGCGTGCGCAGCCGAACGGGTCGGGCAGCCGACCTCTGCAGCAGGAGGCCGAGCTCTGTCAGCGCGAGATTGAGCGGCACGCGAGCTGACTGTTTGCCTTGCGCAGCGAGAGTCCCGACATCCTCAAGCTTAGCGGCACGCAGACGGAGCTGCGGTACCGCCGGATTGACGACGACATTGCCGAGTGCATCTTCCAGCCGATGGTCGGCATCTCGATTGTACGCTGCGTCGACCTGAGCTACAACGAGATTGGCGACCGCGGCGCCTTTGTCATCGCCAAAGTCCTCAAGGTGGGCTGCTGCGGCGCGGGCTGTCTGCCGCACACAGTCATCGGTTGAGCTCATACCCACGCTCGCTTTTTTCATGCATCAGGACGACTTGGCCATCGAGGTGCTCATCCTCCGGTCCAACAACATCACGGGCGAGGGCGCCGCGGCCATCTGCAAGGCGCTGACATACAACGAGAAAGTCACGCATATGGACTTGTCGGGAAACGCGATTGGCGACGAGGGCGGCATGGCGATTGCGTCTATTCTGCAGGTGCGCGCCATGTACGCCGATGCTTTGCGCCGATGGGGGATAAGGAGGCACGAGCTGCCAAGCTACTGAGTGAGCTGACAGCCTCCAACGCATGGTTGCAGGTCAACGTCAACATTTCTGTGCTGATCCTGTCGGGCTGCTCGCTGGCGGCAACGTCCATGATTGCGTTTGCGACGGTGCTGCAAACAAACAGCTCGGTCAATGTGCTCGACATCTCCAACAACCTGTTGCATACGAGCAACCTCACGCAGACGCTTGTCAACGACGTCATGTCGCACTTTGCGCTCACGATGCAGCTCAACTACGGCATCAAGGAGCTCAATTTTTCCAAGCTGGGCATTACGGACTGGAATATGTGCGACCTGCTTGCAAACGCCATCAAGGCAAACAAGAACATCGATACGCTCAACCTGAGCTGGTGCGTGAGTGTGAGTTTACGCGTTTGCCTCGCAGGTATGCTGACAAGAACGGCGTCGCTCGATGGCGGACATCCAGCAACCGCATCAGCCGCGACGGCGGCGTTGCGCTGTGTGATGCGCTCTCCAAGCATGCGTCGATCAACAACCTGATCCTGAGCTGCTGCTCGCTGCAGGACGAAGGCGCGACGGCGATCGCGCGAGTGATCCGGTCCAACACCAAGATCAAAGAGTGAGTGCCCGCGGCTGCTTCTGAAGTTGCTGGCTCATGCGCCGATCTGCGTGTGAGGCACTGCGGCGCTGATGCGTGAGTCTGAACGCGAATGGGACAGGATCTACCTCGACTACAACAAAGTCTCGAGCATCGGGCTTGTGGCGATCGCGGACGCCCTGCGCGACAGCTGGTCGCTCAAGTTTATTGCGCTATGGGGCAACCTATGGGGCGAGGCCAGCTGCGAGGCGTTTGCGGAACTGATGGGTGGGCCGACAACGAGCGTGTGCATCGGCGATCCGGCGGGGAGGCCCCAGACGCAGGCACAGGCTCAGATGCAGGCGCAGCGCAAGGCCAATGCCCCGCATATCCGCCTGCACCCGCACATGACGGATGTGTCGTTTTACGTTGTCGAGACGACGATCCACGTTGCACATGCGCCGCGGGCGCCGCGGGCTTGAGACCAGACGGGAGGTCTGGAGTGCGGGCGGAATAAGAAGCGAGGTCGGGCGCCATGTTTTTGCCTGCGCCGAGCGACACTTGGCGGGCATGATCGCAGCGGTTCTTGCACGGCCGGGAGCGGCGCTGGCGCCGCGGCCGGCGTGCGGGCTCGCCCGGGCGTGCGGCGAGCAGGCGGCCCGGCGAAGACCGCACGCCCTCCTCTTGGTGCCCGTGCGTGCAGGGTCCGCCTCGCGAGCAACAAAGCCGACCCCCGACGGCCTCGACAGGAAGCAATCCAAGCGCACGACGTCGGCGGACTTGCTGCTGCCTGCCGTGACGCTGCCGCCCGCCATCACGCTGTCAGAGACCGATGCATCCGCGGATGCAGCCGGCGCCGCACGGCCGGCGCATGGCGCGCACAGGCGGTTTCTGCTCGACTCCAAGGACCTCGAACGAGAGGTGTCGCGGCTCGAGCAGCGCCGGCTGGCCGCGCGAGGCAGCGGCACGCAGCTGCCGACACTCGGCAAGGACCCCCTCCGCATCGAGGGCATGCACAACCAGATGCACGTGCTCGTGAGCATCCTGATGGCGCACTACAACTTCAAGATGCCGTCCGAGTGCGTCGCTTACCTGTGCCAGCGGTTCGGCATCCGAGGCGACGACGGCAGCGTCAGCCATGCTGGCGGGATGTCTGTCCGCGGGACGCACGATGCCTCGAGCAAGGCGCATGCCACGCCGGCGCGGCGGCTCCTGCCCGAATTCCAGCAGCTGGCCGAGCTGCTGGGCGACAAGCCGGCCGCCATCACAATGATGAACGCAATGCGCAAGCACATCCCGCCGGCCAACGTCTACGACATGTTCATCAAGGCGTGGGAGGACCCGGAGCTGCAGCCGCGGTTCTCGTACGGGTCGCTGCACTGCGTGCTGGGCTTGATGCTTGGGCTGGACGGCGAAGTGCCGATGATCCGCAAGACAGACCCGGATATCCAGAGCAAAGCGCTGCACATTCTCGACATCATCAGCGTGCACCGCCGCAACTCGTACTTTGCGAGACGACTGGTTCCGGCCAAGCAGCTGCCCAACGAAAAGCACAAAGAGGCATCGCTGCCTGAGACGAGGTCCTACCGTGCGCGCGATCTCATTTTCCGCGCCAAGGCGACGATGGGATGGCTCAGCTACTCGGAGATCATGACTCTGGTGTTCAAGGCACAAGAGCGCGGCGTCGGCGGGACGAGCGAGCTGTTTGACACATTTGTGCGGTCTCTGGCCGCATCAGACCGGCTCATGAAGGTCGAGACGCTCATGTCCGAAATATCGCGGGTATGGCGGTGTCCGCCGGACATGCGGGTCTGCAAGACGGTGTTTCTGCTCTATGCGCGCGGCAACGACTTTGCGAGGGCGAGCCGCGTGTTCTTTCTCATGTCGGAGCGCTGGTGGCCACTCAATGTCGAGGTGTACAAAATAATGCTGCGGCTTTCGTCGCGCACGATTACTACGCTGCGTATCAGGCAGATTGAGCAGGAGCGGATGGACAGGGCCAGAGACGCGGGCGACTTGAGAGCCATTTTAAGCAGCAACCTGCCGCAAGGCCTTTCGGCGCAGCAGCAAGAGGAGCTGCGGAATGCCGAGAGTGCGCTGGCTCGCGTTCTGGCCCACATTGACGAGATTGGGTTCGAGAAGCATGCGTCGCTGCAGGACGCGCTCATGTCGGCGCACGCACTTGCAGGCAATGTGAACCGCGCTTGCGTCATCTTCTCGCAGAGTGCCGAGCACATCACGTCGCGAGAGTCGCTCAAGCGCCTGATTCTCGAGCTGCTCACGATGCCCGACGGCGCCCGCGTTATGCTCCCGAGCCAGTCTGCACCGGACGCGGCGCCTACGGCTGTGTCGCCACTGCAAGTCGTCGCGAATGTGCTGGCGCATATGCGTGATCGCGACATCCAGCCGCCTCTTGTGGTTTACAAGATGATTCTCAGGTTCTACATCCAGCGGTGCAATCCGGGCGAGACGGAGCAGATGATCCGCAGCATTCTCAATCAGGTTCCACCGCGGACAGACGGTCCAGTCTTGCACTCGAACGCACCGGCTTCGGTACGACTTGATGCGGTAGCTGAGAGCGAGGGCGCGCTGGTTGGTGCGCAGTTCGACGCACAAGACGCAGATGTGAACGTCGAGATGGAAATTCGCGATGCGGCGATGCCTCAGGACATGCTGGCCCCTGATATTGATGCGGCGTTGGAGTCGGCCGAGGGCAAAAAGGTTGCAGGGCAGGGTCATTTTTCGAAGCATGACTTTGGCGTGCATGGGCACGGTGGCGCAGGGTACTGGAGCGACGGCGCGCAAGTGCCTGGCACCGTTCAACTCGATGAAGCGTTTTATCGGCTTGCCGCGCGCTGGGCCGCGCGATCGGGCACCGCGGGGCTGCGCAGCGAGATCGAGGAGCATGCGCAGCAGAGCGGGGTCGCTGTGCCTCGGTATATGCGATAATAAACGGCTGCGGCCGCCTGTTGAAACACCAAGGCCTCTTTGGCTGAAGGCCAGCCATTTTTTGTGTTTATGGACGAAATATTCGGGTCTTGTCGGAACCAAAAAAGATGCTGATCAGCTTGCGTCGGGCTGCGGCGACAGGGGCGCCGGCGCGGGCTGCGGCGCTCGCCTGCACGCGGCTGGGGCCGGCGCGGTCAGAAGTGCATGCGCACGCGGCGTGCCTGTGCGCCAGCGCAGCCGTGCGGTCCAGCATCCGCGCGCGGCGGCCACACGAGCCGACGCTTCTGGAGCTGCGGGCGGGCTTTGGCGCAAGCCGCCCCAAGGAGCCGGCCGGGCAGCACTTGCCCGAGCAGGCGCCCAAGCCCGAGCCCCGCGCATGGGGCGACACCGAGCGTGCGTCTGCGGCGGCCATGTCGGACCGGCTGCGCGGGCTGGGCGTGCCCATTTGGAGAGCCGACCGGCCCGAGAAGGGCGACGCCCGCTCGACATCGGACAGGGTGCTTCGTGCACGGCCGGACCTGACCGAGAACTTTGCGGGCCGGTCGGGCGACTCGAAGCTCCTGTCGGTGATGCAGGTCACCAAGCTGCTTGTCAAGGCCAACGATCTTCTTGAGCAGCCGGACCTGCGGCGGTCGGGCGAGCGAGCGACGGAGCTGCTGCAACAGCTGTTTGAAGCGATCGAGCACGCAGAGGCCGAGTCGTTGCACAAGACGAACCGCCTGAACCGCGATCTTGTGCAGCGCAGCATCGAGGCGATCCAGCGGCTGCACGAGGTTGCGGCCGTTGCCGAAGACACGATTGTGATGCCCGAGATCCTGGTCCCATCGAAGTTTGTGCACGGCATCCCAATCTCGTCGGCGCACCAGCACCGCATCGAGTACCTGATCCGGCTGACCATGAACGCGGGCGATCAAATGCCCATGTGGCACGACGTTGCGCGGCTCCGCGCCTATCTGAGCACCGCGGCCATGGTCTCGGCGGACTGGCGGCACAAGCTCGTTGGCGGTCAGGACAGCGGCGAGGCAGACGTGATCCCGGCCAACGCCAAGGACTTTATCGAGATGACCGACTTTGAGGAGTACCTCCGCTGGATGCTCAAACGCGACAACGGCGGGCTTGTGCCGGTGCTCATCGAGATGATGGTCGAGTGCATGCTGATGCTCGGCGATTATGCGCGCGTCGTGCGGTTCACGATCGAGGCGCAGCGCGAGACGCACGAGAAGCGCGAGAAGCTCAACCATCTCAACCTGCCCGAGAATAAGGCCGACCAGCTTAACATGCACGTCAAGCCCGAGACGGTGGCGCTTGTGATGCGCGAGGCGTGGAACGCGGCGACGACCGAGGTTCTGCCGCGCGGGCCAGGCGGAGCCAATGTGCCCGTGTACAAGGAGACGAGCCCGCTGCAGAAGCGGCTCATATCGGACTTTGTGCTGCTGTGGAGCGAACTGTGCCATGCACATCCGGGGCCCGAGGTTGCTGTTGTGCTCGACGTGCTGGCGCCGCTCTCTTCGCAGGCGATATCGAGACACAACACGACCAAGTGGTACCGCCAGCTGCGGCGGCGCGCGCTGGAGGCGAGCAAGCCGTCGACGGCGGTGCGCGACGAACTTGACGGGGACGACGGCGCGGCAGGAGAGACGAAACGGCAACTGCTGCAGCCTCGCGCGACGGCCGGCCCGATGAGGCGGGTGAACGAGAGCCCAGTGCAGCGCCAGGTGCTCACTGGGCTGTCGCCCGTTGCGCTGGACTGCATCGCGCAGTGCGCCGCACACGCACGCAACGTCGACCTTGCGCGCATTGCGATTCGCGAGCTGATGAAAACAGGCGCTCAGCCAAGCGCTGATCTGCTGCTCGCGTACCTTGCGGCGATACATGCGACAAACCTCGCGCCGTCGTCGAACATCCAGACCGAGTATATTGCGCGCCTGTTTGACTCGTACGCGGCGCAGGTGCCGGTGGATCAGGTCGAGAAGGGGCTTGCGTTTTTTGTTGGGATCTTTGCCAAAATGCCCAAGATTGGGCCGATACACGGGCGGCGGGTCGACCTGGCCGTTGAGCGCGAGTGCAGCCGCGGCATGCAACTGACGATGCGGGTGACGCTGAACTTGATACGTTTGCACGGGCGGCTCGGCGACATGACGCGCCTCGAGGAGCTGTATGAGAGGGGCAAGCGGATGTATCTCGAGCACGTCATCAACGTCCAAGGCGGCGCTCTCGGTGAGCGAGCAGCTGGCACAGAGCGCGCTTCGGGCGGCAAGGCCGATGGCTTTGGCGAGAACGACGACAAGGAGTTTGCCGGGACCGGCAACCCGCTGTCGCTCGTGGCGGTGCATGGGCGGCTGCATCTCGGACGGGCCAAGCTCGCGCGGGAGGCGCTCGTGGAGGGATACGAGCGGTTTGGGCTTTTGCGGACGACGGCGACGGTCAACGCGGAGCTGGAGATTGCCGAGGCGCTGCTCGAGTTTGACGAGATGGAGCAGCTTGCGCAGTGGATGCAGACGGCGGAGGCGCGGAAGAGCGGGATCGCCATCAACTCCCGCACGATCCACGTGCTGTGCCGCGGCATGCAGCGCGCGGGGCGGCCCGAGCGGTGCCTGGCGTATGTGAAGCTGGGCAAGCTGCTGGGGCTCAACCGGTCGCCCGAGACGGCAGCGGCGGAGATTGACAGCCACGGGATGCTCGGCCACAAGGCGGACAGCGTGTGGCCCGTGCTGGCGTGGGCCGAGCGGTGGTTCCCTGTGCTGCCCAAGACGGTGAGCAACGCGGCCATGCGGCACTATGGGCGCGACGAGCAGATCGCGGCCAAGCTTGCCGAACTTTCGAGGGTGAGGAAGCCCGGGGTCGCGTACACAAGCGCACGGGGCGACGAGCCGCGGTGGTCCGAGGACGACACGCCCGGCAGGCGGCGCGTGGACCGCAGCGTTGGGTTCGCGCCGCGGCTGGGCAAGTACTAGAGGCGGAGGCCGAGTGAAGACTGAGGAGCTTCTTGTGTCCCTCTTTTGTGGTGGTTTCGCGCAGCCCTGTGCAAGGAGGCTGAACGGAGCGTGACGTCATTCCCTCAAAAGGCTGGCGAGGGGCGGAAGGAGGCTGCCCGAGGAATGGACACTGGCGAGCGCGAGGGCAGCGCGCGCAGCGCCGGCGAGCACAACGGCATCGGCGACAGCGGCGCCGGCGCCGGCGGCGGGCCGGGTGGCGGCGAGCTGGCGGCCGACCTCGGCACCGGCGCGCTGGCGCCGGCGAAGCGCATCCCTGCTGGCTCCAGCAGCCCGCAGTCGCCCCCGCCGCCGCTGGCGCACAAGCAGCCGCCGCACCAGGAGCACCCGCGCCCGCGGCAGCACCCGCAGCCGCAGCAACAGCACCCGCAGCAGCAGCAGCAGCACCCGCCGCAGCACCCGCCGCCGCCTCGCGCGCAGGGAGCGGACGGCGCGGCGGCGCAGCGCGGCAGCCCCGCAGCGCTGCACCGCACGCAGCCGCAGCACCCGGGGCACGCGACGATGCCGCAGATCCGCGGGCCCGCGGGCGACGCGGGCGAAGCGGCGGCCGCAGCGGCGCCGCTGTCTGCGGTGCTGTCGGCGCTGGAGACGCCGCCGGCGATGTATCTCGGCGGTCCCATCGGCGGGCTCGTTGGCGCCCCGGTGAGTGCTCCGCCCCGCTGTGGCTCTGGTCCCCGCCCGCCTTGCCGCCAAGCGCCCCTGCCGGCGCCGGCGCCGCGGCCGCCAAGAGCGCTGCCCCGTC
>JADGIZ010000144.1:0-22935 GCA_027604665.1 Polyrhizophydium stewartii | reverse complement strand
TGACGCTTCCCTGGCGTTTGCGAGGGCTCCGGGCCGTTTTGTGGGGTTTGCGAGCGTTTTGATGCACTTGACCGAGATCTGTCGATTGCGCGTGTTTCCGCTCAAAACAGTCGCTGCTGCCACAAATCAATAGTGCGGCATGCCGGGTGCGGCGCAAACGACTCGGGCAGTGGTGTAGAGTGCGTATGGGTCGCCGGAAGCGGCCTTGAAGCGGTTTCGGCCCGTTCCGGTGCCGATTCACCGAGCTGTGTGGCATAGTGCGCACATAGCATCGACATCGACGACTGGAGCGCCGGAAACCGCTTCTTGTGCGGTGTGAAGCGGTGCATATGCTTCGCGACACTGCTGAATTGTATTCTTGACTAGCCGTTGACAGACTTTGAAACCGGTTCAAATCTCATAAAAGGCTCAGTAACGCACATTGAATTTGTTTGCAAATCCTTATTTTTCTGATAGAAATATCTCAGGAAGTCACCAGTATTCATTTGAGCACTCTGCAACTTTTTTATGGGTTTATATCTCGTATTTGGTTTGACTTCTATATCTTTAGCAATATTATCGACCTTATGGCCGCAGGCAAGGAGTTGTGGAGGTGTTGGTCATCAACATGTTAAATTTGGATGTGGATTTTAATCAAACAAAATAAGTGAGCCAGTTGCCAGGTCTTTTTGCTGGCTGACACCAAGCGATAGTTCGAGTTGTCGCGAGGGGGGTGGACGTGCCCCACAACGGCAGACATCAGCCGCGATAGGTATATGCGCGGTCGCTGTTGAAACCAAGGTCGTGGCCGCTGCCATGCCTCTGGTGGCCATGACTGCGGCTGGACTGGCCGAGCTGCTGGTTGCGGAACTGCAGCACGCGATCAAAGCTGTTGCCCCCACCATGCTGCTGAAGCAAGTTGCGGCCTTCTCGGCTCTGCACCAAATGCTGCCGCTGCTTCTTTTTCTTCTTGAGAGCCGGCCGGTCGTAGGCTTGGTCGTGGTCTGTTGGGCGCGGGCGCTTGGCAAGCTTCTCAGCCTGCTCAAGGATTTCGTGTCGTTTGTAGAGCGCGGCAGAGTCAACGTCGTCCCAAACTGGCGTGTCGCGGCCGAGAGCAGAGAGCGCAGTTCTTCCGGTCAAGCTCGGGGCCTGCGCGTGGGTGGGTGCAACAGAAACGGTTGACTGGCGCTGTTGTGGTGGCTGCCACGGCGCGGTCGACGCAAGTTGAGAGGTTGCATCGCGATGCTCAATTACTTCGACGTCACCGGAGCGCTTGCTCACGTTCCACCGGGCGTTGGTCGCGTTGAATGGTGCCCGAGCAGGTTCGGCCAACGTCATCGAAGCGCGAGATATGGACGAAAGCGAGCTTCCGGTGCTCGCGTTGCTTTCCGTGCGAGAGATGCGATCGGCGTCGACAGCCTGTGGTTTGGAGGGGCCAGCCGTCGCGGATCCTTGCTGAGCAGTCGGGGCTGGCTGGTGAGGTTTTGCAGTGAGTTTGCGGTCCTGATTGGCGGCCTCCGCAAGCCGTCTTGGTTGCTGGCGAACGTAGAAAAGCATGTATGCGCTTTGAGCAAGAACCGTCTTCTCGGAGACCTGCTGCACATCCGAATCGTTCATCGAGTACCTATCATCGCGCGATGCGGCCGCGTCAGCAGCGGCGCAGATCCAAAGGTATTAGTAGCAGCAGAAGGCCCACCATGAGCCGCCAGGTGCCTTGACAAAGCAGTAGTAATGACCCGAGTTGCACGACCCGCCCGAGTGCACCAAAACCGCACAAAGGTCATACACGGTCTTCCGAATACGCACGATTGTCAGCGGCAGATAGCTGGGGCTTTTTGCGACGACGATATCATTTCACCTCTTCTTTCCCCCGGTGCGACATGAAGGGATCCAGGCGCAGCCGGGGGCCAAACGCAACATTTCTTGATATCTTGGACCCAAAGTTTCGTGCAAAACCAAATCGCTTGAGCTGCACGGTCAAGACAGCAGGTGCTTGGTTGATTGTGATTGTTTTTTGGGCATCGCGGAGCGTCTGGCATCTTTGGGGTCGGACATTGCATGTCAGTTCGAGGTTGATGAGTGCCTCACACAGCACATTCAGCGCCACCAACTTTGAGCATCGATACTGGTTTTGCCTGTTCAGCAGCTCTGGCTTTACGAACTGAAAGAGAGCCTGCTCAACGGAGCCGCACTGGTTGATGTCGAGCGAAATGTCCATGAGCGGGTCTAAAGTATCCGATGTTGTCTTGCATTTGAGACACATGATCTGGCTCTGCAGCCGACCATTGAATATGCGGTGCGCCAAGGTCGCCTCGGGCTTCCTGGAAGGCAGGCAATCCAGCCTCGAGAGTCAGCGTGCTGCTTTGCACGCGAGCTGGCAGCACAGGAGCTTACTTGGCGCCTTCCTCGCTCCGTTGGAGGCCTTCAATCAGGAATCGAGCAAACTCATGGGCATCCTCCTGACGGCCGATACGCATGTGGCGCGAGATTCGCCGCAGGTTCTCGACAAAAGCGCGCGGCTGGATTGCCTTGCCCGGGCCCATCTTGAGCAGGCAGATCCGAACATGCGCCTCGAGTGCGCAGAGCGCGCAGAACGATTTGGTGCGGCCTGGCGCCGGTGGGCATTGTGCATTGGACACAGCGGCCAGTCAGCAATCCGGCGCACGCACGCACGCACACGCACGCACGAAGGCGGCCGCAATCCGCAAGACGCACAGGACGCGGCATGCGACGCGCGGAGCAGCGACTCGGCAAGCGGCGGCGTGTACGTCAGGCACTGCAGGACCGAGTTGAGGAAGCAGGTGTTGCCGAGGTTGACTAGCCCTGCACCTGACGGCGTCAGCGCGCGACGGTCGCGTGTTCTCGAAGCAGGGGCGGCTGCGCCGCGGCAGACAGCGTTGCGGCAGGCAGGAGGCGGCGGGCGGCAGCGCGCACACCGACGCACCTGGCCCGATGCTCGCTGGCGACGTCCAAGTGCTCGGCGGCGCCTCCACTTTTTTTTCGCGCTTGGTGGCCTGCTGCTGCTCCCTCGCCAAGTCGCGGGCGGGCGGCGCGGGCGTGCGCGGGCTGGGCTGTGTCTGCTGGGGCGTCTTTGCTGGCGCACTCTGCGCGCCGCGGGAAACTGAGGCTGCGGGAGAGCCGCCGGCAGCATCGCGGAAGTCGATGCGGCGCTCGCCGCGATGGCCCGTGGGGTTGCGCAGCAGGTCCAGAGAAATCATGGCGGAAAGCAATACGAAAAGCGCGCCGTGGCGCTTGTGATGTCCCGGCGTCCTCAGGTTGGCCAGCATCGACCGGCGCGCGAGATTCGATCAAGGCCGACTCCATGGGCGATGCGGCACCGACCCCGGCGCTGACGGCCGCGCCGGCGGCGCTCTCGGCTTCGCATTCAGCCCACGCGGCGCCGGCACTTGCGCAGGGCTTCCACACGCCCTCCCAAGGCTCGGGTATCGTCGCCTCGCAGGGTAGCGATGCAGCCCGGGTTGCAGTGGCATCAAAGTGTGTGGGGCATCTGGCCTCGACGGTCGCGCTGCGCAACACGAGCATCGCGAGTGCTGAGTTGACCGCGCGCCGGCGCCTCATCGTCTCTAATGGGTAGCTTTGTCGACGTGCAGCAGAAAATGAACATCCATCACTTTGAGCAGCTCATGACACTCTTCCACAACCATCACAATGAGGATGGCTCGTCGGGATTTGACATTGACAAGGTGCGTGTGTTTGGGTCAAATTCGAGCTCGCGTGCAGTCGAGACAGACGCACTTGGCAAGCTCACAAGCTCGACAGTTTCGCCAGGTCTTTGGCGAGGTGCTCGGTGGCAACCTGACCTTTGAGCACATGACGCAGCTATTCATGAAGATCGATGCCAACTCGGATGGCACGGTTGACTGGGACGAGTTTTCCGCATACATGATGACTGTCTCAATTGAAACCGATGATCCAAACGACATTCTTGACGAGCGGCGCAAGAAAATCGTCGGCGTCCCACACAAGGACATGATCGTCAAGATCGACTTTGTGCAGAAGGAGCGCAAATACATCAGCGTCAGGTGAGTTACAGCTACGGCTGGTGATCCCGCAGGATCATTCTCAAACCGAACAAGACTATTGCGGCAGGCTGATGTGCGCAGCCGCGAGGGCGTGGTGTGCTTGTGGTCACGATCTCTCAAGCTCAACAGGGTCATCAACACCAAAGAATTTAACCCCCGCACATCATGGGTTCACGATGCGCGCTTTATGCATGAGCACAACAAGCTTATCATCATAACGGACGACCGACAGTGAGCACGTTGTGGGATAACTGCTCTCATACATACCTCTGGCGCAACGTGACAAACTTGGCATCGCGCGCAGGCTGTGTGTCTACGACCTCTTCTCCATCAAGCCGCGACTTGTTGCTGCAATTACGCAGCTCGAGAACAATCCTCTCTGCCTTGCATACGCAGGTTGGAACCATCGCCTGTTTTCTTGTCTGATGTGCTGTCAGTCATACCACTGATGCAGCATGGCGCAGCTGGATACGACGAGGACACGGATTTGATTCTCTTTGGAGACGACGGCGGATACGTCAACGTCCTTTCGCTCACGAGGAGATTCTTAATCGATACTGCTTCCGACAACGGCCCAAGCGAGCATCTCACCCCGGCGAAGCTCACTAAGCGCGATAGCCTCGAGAAGAACAACATTTCGCTCTATCGCGTAGGATAATTTGGTCCGTTTGCTGGGCATTAGGATGTCGGTGCTGACCAAAATTGCTTTCCCAGAGAAAGATCCACGATGACTGGGTTCTCCGTGTCCAGTACTACCCCGAGATGAATGCGTTTGTGTCCTGCGCAATGGAAACGGCCAAGTCGCTTGTGGTGCGCCAACCTGGGCCAGTTGCTATTAAGGACCACCGAACCACTCACGCTCGAACGCATCCTTGTGTCAGATCGGCGATCTTGAGCGCAAAACCCTGCGCCACATCAGCATTCCAAAGGGAATCAAATGCTTCGAGTTCTGCAAGCGACCAAGCTTTCTTGTCACAGGCGGCAGAGATAAGATCATGTAGGCACATGGCTGTTGTTCTCAAATGTCTCACCTCCTCGTCATCTTAGGCTTTGACCACACAATGCACAGTTGTCATTCGCTCACATGTGATACCTGACCCGCAACAGCCGGCTGTGGAACCCATATGTATTGTCAAAGCCTGCAGGAAGCCTCCAGGGACATAACGCAAGCATCGTGAGCATTGTGATCAACCATGAAGACGGCCATATCATGAGCCTATCCGAGGACAAAGTCGTCAAGATGTGGAACGCGCGAAACCTAAACTGCTTACAAACGATCATTGACAAGATTCCACACCGGCCAGAGAACATTATCTCGTCAATCTTTTATGACGTGCAGTCGCGCCAGATCATCACAGGCAGCAACATTTTGGAGACATGGCCAGTGAGCATCAGGCAAATGTGACGGTGCCGAGCCGGCACTGAAGCAGATTGCTGACAGCGCGAACAACTCAGCTTTATACAAACACGAAGCAGATTGCCACAAAGAGCCACGAAGCACCCGTTGTCGGTGCCATGTTCAACTCCAACTTCCACCAGGCAAGTAGGCTGCTCGACATGGTCGCGGCATGTGCATCTGTTTGACATTGAAACACCCCATCAGGTTGTCAGCGGCTGCCAGGCAGGCACAATCACCCTCTGGGATCCATCGTGCGGTGAAAAGATCTTCCAGTTTCACAAAGCGCATGGAGTGAGGGTTTGGCCGCGGCAGAAGGCAGATTCTCGCCCAGAGTCCCTGACACAATGCTCTTCGCATCATACAGAACCTTGAGATCACGGCGATGTGTTTTGACAAGTCTGGACGGCGCCTCATTACTGGAAGTCGCGACGGCGTCATCAAGGTTGGCGTTTCTTGGGCATCTGGACTCGAGAAGAGGCAGAAGGCTTGCCACTCAAACGCACAACACTCGCAGATGTGGAACTTTAACAACGGCCAAATACTTCGGAGGCTTCTCAAGGAAACAGTGATGGAAACAACCGACGTCTGCTTTGTCGAAATGGTGTGCCACATGGCAGCAATTCGCACTGAGAAATCACCCGCGCGTCTGGCTTACCAGTTGCTACGCAATGCAGGGCCTCAACCGCTTTATCATTGCTGTCGGTTGGGATCGCACCATCTCTATCTTCACTGACGATCCAACCCATTTTGAAGCACGTCCGGTGCGCATACTTAACGGAAAGGGCTCAGGCGCACATCGCGGGTTCGTCTCGGATGTCGCACAAGAAACCTCACATTCCCTCGAGTTTGAGCCTTCAGGCGTCGTTTAACGTCGATGCTTATCATCTCGTGCGTTGACAGGCACGAAGACGACATCTCTGCCGTGGCATTCTGCCCGCCTAATGTACTCGCCACCAGCAGTGTTGACGGAACCATAGGTGAGCTTATGCTCCATCAACAAGCATGCGCCAACCGAGCCTCGGGTAACCCGTATATTCGAAAAATAGTAATCTGGAATCTAGAGTCCGGATATATCAAACTCGCCATGCGCGAGCCGTTCTTGGACTTGAGGAGCAAAGAGGAAAAGCCGGTTGAGAAAGTGGGCTTTTCAGCGTCAATCCCTTGAGTGCATGACGTTTAACTCCGTGGTTTCCATGGCCACAATGACAGATTGTCTTTATATACAATCCGGAGCGACCCAATTCGCGTGCAGCGCGCATTCCGCTGCTTTCCTGCCACGCCGATGGATGCATCCGCGTGTGGGACACGATTGACGGAGTGATGATCAACGAGGCAAGAAAGAGCGCGCGCTTGTGCGGTTCGATGGGCGTGCTGCTGATTCCCGGTTTACAATGCAGTTCAACTGCCAAGTGATGGACGACGAGGGCTTAACAACCATGGCATGCGACAACGATTGCAGTATCCTGATGGTTGGAGGATCCAAGGGCCACGTTCGCGTCATCGACCTCAAGGCACTTATCGCCGAGATGCACGATCGGCAGTCAAACTTGGTTGTCACGGCGCTTTGGAGGGCTCATATGCTCAGCGTCAGCAGGTGTGTGTACGCCAGAGGCCCTGCCCGCTTGGCAGCAGTGCTGATATCGACTGCCGACCCTTCGGGATGCGACAGCGTCAGCTATGTCCGAGCATACAACATGATCCTGACGTCTTCGAAAGACGCGACCGTGCGCATCTGGACCTTTGACGGTAAGGCGCAGCGTCTGGGCCTCCTCGCACTGCGCTGCTGAAAACGAGTGGCCTCAAACTGGCGTTTTCCAGGCATGCACATCGGAACCTTTGGTGATCGCCCATGGGTCTTTGGGGACGATTCAACGTATTGCCCCCTGCCGCCCGATCTCAAACAGGATCAGGATCTCGAGCTCAAGAAAGCCGAGCTCGCCAACAAGAAAGAGGCGATGATCAAAAAGAACGTGATTGAGACGTGGCGTGGCGTATTTAGCCTCGACGCGGCCATCGACCCAGGTGCGCAATGCTGTGTACGCAGGGAGATCAGGATGATGTTGGGCGGGCTGACGGCAATTCTGGCAGGAGCGGAAATCGACGCCTCGGTCGGGGACGAAAAAGACAAGTCCAAGAACTTGCAAAAACTCAAGGAAAAGGCCATGCTGGTCAGGAAGCCGCCGAAAAACGCACAGCAAGAAAACGTTTTTGAGCTGACGTCTCCGCCTCTGCATGCAGTCGCACGTTACCAAGAAGTGGCGTGGTGCGCCGGAACAGCTGCCTGCCTGAGCCACAAGTGTGAATGCTGATGCACCAACCAGACTTTTGGTCACGCCGCAAGAACGTGGATGACTGGACTCTTACGCCAGAACTTATTTCTGTCAAGAACTCCAAGGTGCCTGAGTTTCCTGGATGCCCCTCTGATCCAGACGATGGCTTACGGGTCTCTTTCAGCAATTCTTTTCATTCGATATCCAGCAGAGACACCGCGCTCCGAAGCCATCGGTCAATGTCAAGTACGACTCGGTGTATCACATGCTGCATATCCATCAAATGGATGAGATGCAGCAGGCGGTGGTTCACCCGCTGCGCCTCCAGAAGCCAGGAAAGAACGGGTCTCTGTCCTCAGGCCCGACATGAAGGACCTCGCCGCCGCAGCGATTTTGGTGCTTGCCGACGTTAATGAATTCGGAGGTGCACCTGATGTCAGGCGACGGGCGCCAGGCGCACCCCACTGACTGTCGCCTGCTTACGCCTCCGACTCGGCACCAACGCGAAACGCCCGCTCCTTGCTCGCTCTCGCGAGCGCGGCCCAGGCTCTCGTGCTCGCGGCGCTGGCCACGGTTGCGTCGCTTCCTGGCGAGTCCGGACAATGTGAGACTCTCGCGGCCCAGGACGGGCAGCAGGCGGCGACCGCTCGGGCTTTGACCGTGCCGCACGGCATGTGCAACGCGCAAGGCTCGGCCGACCGGTGCGCCGCGGCCCGCGCGCTGCTCCAGGCCCTCGACCAGCGGACGCTCACGGAATGGAGGCTCTGGCTCGAATGTGAGCCGCGCACAGCCTTGCGCGCCTGGGTTCCGCTTCGCGCTGAGAACCTGCTCTTGCTCACGCGCGGCGCACTTGGCCGCCGGCTCGGGTGCATGCGGACGCGGAACGCCCGACGGCCAGCTTTGGCGTCTCTACGACTTGCCGCGGCCCTGAAGAGTTTGTTTGAGAGCCGGCTCCCGACTGTCCAAGGCGGTTGGCAGGACCTCGAAACATTATTGCTCCAATGCTCGAACTTGGCGCAGGCGTACCAGAGCTGGGTCGAGTGCGTCGTGGATTCCCAACGGTGCGCAAGCCCTGCACGCTCTAGCTTGAGCGATCTGACTGCAGGCTGATTACCGCTCACCTGCTTTCTTGGCCACCACAGTGAAGCAGTGGCGGCCTGCCTGCAAGCCGAGTTTCACTCGCACATGCGCCAACTCGCCACGCCAGCCTTTCGTTGCAGCGTTTCCACTGTCATTGAACAACTGGTACTTGGCGCAACTGCAGCTTTGCACGACGAGGCCCACGGTACCGCAAGTGATGCCATGCTCATTGACGCATCTTTGCACCAGACCAGCAAGATCAAAGTCGATGCTTCCGAGTTTCCGTTCAAGAGACTGGGCCAACTCTTCAGCGTATGCGGCCTAGGCGCCATGTTCTCTGAAATCTGCGTAGACACGCTGCATCAGACCATCGGACGCCATGTCGCCGAGATGGCTCGCGATCACTTTGACGTATCGGTGTCTTCACAGGTCTCCGAATGGCTTGAAACGCGCCTCATGCAGGTTGCTCGCCATATGCTTGACGTTCAAGACTCAAAAAGGTACTCGAGTCTGTGTCGATCTACGCCCGAGGCAGTTGACTTGCTTACCTACTTTTACGTACGCGCCGGCTGACGCGGCCGACGCGGCCGACGCGGCCGCACGCTCAATGCATCCACGATTACCTCAAGCTTCGACTCGAAACTCGAATTCTATTGGTCCCAGCGGCTTTGCATTGAAAGGTGAGGCTGAGCTGCGTTGGCTTCGAGATTTATCGTCCGCTAGTGTGTGACTGTGCGCCATATCCGGGAGGTGCTGACGTGGTTGTCTGGCAGAATCAGCCAAGTTTTTGCAGTCGTCCGCGAGTACCCCGACTCCGCACCAGCAATCATTGACCTAAAAGTGAGAACAAGGATTTGCGCACCTTCTGGGCCTAGAGACCACGCTCTGCCGCCTGGTAAAACGAGGAATTTGCGCAAAGCGAATGTGCTGACGCCAATGCAGGTCGCACTGAAAAAGTACAATGCTATGGATGACCTTCTGAGGCAGCTTCAGTCCTCGTGAGTTTCATCTGCAGAAATTGGCGGTTGAAGCTTGCGCTCTGATTATATCCCAGCATCGCATCGCGCCTTCTGCATTGCGGAGCCGCTACATCAATCATTCTTGATGTGTTTGTGTCGACGGCCAAGTTTCTGCATATCATTGAGTTCCCGAGTGACACGGTCGAGGCAGTGCTGACCCCAATTCGACTCTATTTGAGGCCAGTTGCGAGGTCAGAGCTGCACGCACGATCGAGCGTCTGCCGCTGACACAAGTGCGACCAAAGGCGCCGCGAGGATGCGTTGCGCATGATTGTCACCCGCCTCCTTGAGGATCAAGAGGATAAAGCGGCGCTTGACCCGGCGCTGCGCAAGTCTCTGACTGATGGTGGGAAGGATTCCTATGAGCCGCAGAAACTTGATCTTGTCATGGGAAGCTGACACTTTGCCATTGATAGTTGAGATTCACGAACTCTTGCACGTGTTTCCAACAATTGATGCGTATGCGGACGACTATGCGCACCATCTCGCGCATCGTCTGCTTGGCTCCCCTCTGTTCGGCACCGACGAAGACGTGGGCTCTTCTGCTCCGAAGCCAGCCCGACGGGTGCATTGCTGACAGGTGTTTGCTTTGCCAGGTGCATGAGTTTGAGATCTTCAAGTCGCGCTTTGGGAGCGATCAGGCTGGTGTCGCACAAGTCATCATTAAGGACGCGGTTGATTCTCGACGATTTGGTGCGCAGTTTACACCTCCTCCAACTTCGGTTCCTTTCAGCGCTGTTATTGCATCGCACATGTTCTGGCCAAGCGACCTTTTGCCCGAGGCCTCCCTCCATCTGCCCGGCCGGGTTCAACAGTAAGAGCTGCACATGGAAATGACCGAGAGCTTGGAAAACAAGCAAGCGGCATCCACGTCTGACGTAATCGTCATGAGCTCGACGCTCACACAGCTCTGACTTGATTGTGCCAACGTCAGGGCGGTGACCGAGTTTGAAAGTGCATATCTGGGGCTCTGCAGAAAATCACTCAAGTGGTGCCACACCGTCGGCGTCGTGGACCTTGAGATTGAGGGCTGCGGAGCCAGGATCCACGTCCAAGCAACGCCAGCCCAAGCGGCGGTCGTGATGCTCTTTGAAGAGATTGGTCCGTTTTGAGTTGGCCACTGCATTTTGCTAATGGACTGACCCGGCGGACCGTGCAGATGCAGTCTCGATGGACGAAGCACGCAGGCGCACAGGGCTGAGTAAGCCTCAGCTTCTACGGGCTGCAGAGTTCTGGCAGTCGCTCAACGTGCTTGCGGTCCGAGGCGAATGCTTGATCAACATCATGGGCGGCAGCGATCTTGGCGAGGCGGTGCACAGCTGAAGACAGCATTCCGGCACTGATGAAGCAGCGAGCAGCTGCGACGTGGGTGAATAGTGGGGCATTTGGGGTCTGACGAGGCGAGTGTGGCTGCTTCCTGCTCCTCTTGGACAGTTGTGGCGGTGCGCCGCTGGACGTTGTAAGGCTCGAATGAACGCTGTCCTGGGCAGTGTGAGCGAGCCTGGCACGCTGGAAACTCAAGATCAATCATGTGCGGCAGCGCAGCGCAACCTGTGGAAAGGTGTGAAGCGGCGGGGGGAGGGTGGAGGCCCGGTGTGTGGCGTGTGTGTGTGTTGAAGGGGGGCGGAGCCCCCACTTTATTACGGCCCAGTGTGTGGCGGGGCCTGGGTCGGCAATCGAAGCTGCGAGCTGGTTTCCCTGCATTGAACATGGACCCAGCGTCTGGCGCGGCCGACGCGGCACCGAGCCCCGTCCCGGCCGTTGCGCCAGGCAGCGGCACGGGCCGCGCGGCCTCCGCCAGCAACGGCACCGGCGCGAGCCACAAGCCGCCGCGGCAGCCAAAGGTCTGCACCAAGTGCGGCAAGCGCATCGAGGGCGGCCAGTTTGTGCGGGCCGTCGGCTGCCACTACCACCTCGAGTGCTTCCGATGCCAGGCAAGTGCCGGTTTCGCTGCCCGTGTGCCCCATGCTACCTTGGCTGCCGCACGCACGCTCGCCGGCACACTCGCCGGCACGCTCTTCCGCACGCCCGCCGGCACTCCCGCCGGCGCGCCCGCCCGTCGCAGCAGCAGCAGCAGCAGCAGTGTCGGCAGGCCCCGCGGGCTGCTGCAGCACCACAATGTGGTCGCAGCCTCGCTCGACTCCACCGCGGCTGCCTCTGCGGGCCGGCAGGCCCTTGCGCCGCCATGTTGCAGGCGCCGTCGCCCGCCAGCCGCATGCCGTCTGTCTCTCGGGAGGGGGGGGGGTGCCCCGCTCGTGCCTGCAGCGCCACGGCTCTCGCCACCCCCCCCGGGCGTCCTGCGCCGGCGGGAGGCAAGGCTGTGCCGAGAGCGTTCCGGCTCCCGTCTCGCCACGCCTGCTGCGCGAGCCAGGCCGCCTGCTGCCGACGCTGGCCTGCGCGCGGGCACCAGCCGCCGCGGCGGCCACCGCAGGCATCACGGTGGCCGCCTTGCCGCCTTGCCGCCTGCACCGCACGCCCGCGCGGCAAGCGGGTCTTGTTTCTCGGTTGCCTTCGTGCTGCCTGCAAGGAGGCGCTGCCCCCAAAGCTTGCGTCCCCCGGAGCCCCTGGACGGTGGCGGCAGCTGCAACGGCAGCGCTCGCCGCGGCTGCTGCATTGGGCGGCCTCGCTGCCTTCTCGCGGCGTCCGCCGACCGCTCGATCGCACGCCGGGCGTCCCAGCGCTGACCCGCCGCTGCGCTCCCCCGCCCGCAACCCGTACCGCCACCCGCCTCGGGCCTGCCGCCACCGCCGCTGCCGCCAACCCATGCTTGCAGGACTGCGACCAAGTCGTCGCCGACAAGTTCTTTCCCGTCACGGAGGACGGCGTCACAAGGATCTACTGCGAAACCGACTACTTCCGTCGGCTCGACCTCATTTGTGCCAAGTGCGGCCTCGCGCTGCGCGGGCCGTACATCAACGCTCTCAACAAAAAGTACCACATGGAGCACTTTACGTGAGGCCTCGCCTTGCCCGCGCTCGCCCGTGAGTGCCTGCACCTCGCACCCCAAGCTCACGCCAGTCTTGCCGCGCAGCTGCTCCGTCTGTCCGACCGCCTTCCGCCAGCACGACTCGTACTACGAGCGAGACGGACAGGTCTTCTGCGGCTACCATTACTCGATTTTCCACGCCGCAAAGTGCGGGGGCTGCAACACGGCGGTGCTCAAGAACTTTGTCGAGATCAACAAAGACAGGGTTGCCAAGCAGTGGCATCCGCCGTGCTACATGATCTTCAAGGTGCGATGCTTGCTCGTGCGCAGTCGTCGCGGATGCTGACATGTCCTTCGCCTCGCGCCCAGCTCTGGAACGCTCAGCTCTGCCTTCCCGATCAACGCGGCGAAGAAGCGCCCGGCGCGCCTCGTGATCCTGAAGGTGGGCCGCGCAAACTCACCGCTACCAGCTCAGCGTTGGTCTGACCTTTGCTGCCTTGCACCTGCGTCGACCATACCCGGCCAGCCGAGGTGCACAAGCAGCAGGTCATGGTCGAGTGGGCCGAGCGCATCCTGCAGGTTCTCTCTGCATTTGAGGAGTCTGCCGCCGCATGCATCTCCGAGATGCTTCTGCACTTTTCCAACGAGAACAACCTGCAATGCGTCTTGCAGGCTGCTCGCTTTATCCAGCATGTCGACATTCTCTTCTCGACCATCGAGAGCATCAACCGCCGTCTCATTGCTCTCAACGACAACTCAACCCTCCAGACGAAGGAGCCAAAGCAACTGGTCAAGAAGATCTTTTACTTCTTCACGAACCTCTCAGGCCACGAGACGCTTGTCCGTCAGCGCGCCACCCTGGGCCTGATCCAGCAAGTCACCAGCCTCGCGCACACGCTCAAAAAGGTCATCCGTACCGCTTTTGCCGGATCCCTAAGGCTTGTGAGTCTCGAAAATGATCTTTCTGGGAGAGATATCCCGCTTGCTTTGTGCGTTGCCGATGTGTGCGGCTGCTGATTCGGCGTATTCTCTGTCGCGCGGCACGGCGCGGTCGGTGTTCAGGAGCAAATTCACATGGAGAAGGATGCTGTCAATCGCTTCCTTACCGAGCTATCAAGCATCCACGCGCGGCAGGGAGAGCATCCCACCAGGCTCTATCCCAACAACTCGGACGCACCTTGCTTCGTCTGCAACCAACCCTTTGACGACGAGTGCATCCGCCTTGATGCTGTCCAATGGCATACGCACTGCTTCAACTGCGTCAAGTGCGGCACAAACCATGGCAGCGACCCCGCTCAGGCGTGCTGCAGCCGTGCCGACTCAAGCGTGTACTGCCTCACGCACCCTCCAGCAGACCCCGTCGTCGGCGCGGAACGACTCTCTCGCTTCCAGAGGTGCGATGCTTACCGGAAATCCGATCGCGGCTGGTTGTGTTTGCACGAGATCTGACTAGGACCATGGCCTCGTCGCACTTGCACGCAGATTTGTTTCCTTGCTCTGGTGTACCTGGAGCCGCCTTTGTCTGTGGCTGAAGATCGACGAGAAGCGTGAGTGCCAAAGACGCGCCGAGTATGCGTTTCCAGTACTCTAACGTTGTGCATCAAATCACTCCAGAGCTGCTGCCGGCTCCTCCGGAGCTCGAGGGTTACCGGGACCAGACCAGCAGCGACGACGAAAACCGTCCGGCCGACCACGACGAAGAGTTCTTTGACGAGGACGGCCCGTACACACCTGCTGCACGGAGCATCCTCCCCGAAAAGACCAAGGCGCACTACAATTGGCAGGCGGCAACCAACGATTCGGACGTGTTCTTGTCGGAGCTTTCTGGCCTTCAGCTGCTTGCCGTCCGTCAGCTCGCGTCGCTCGCGCTGCACCCACTGCTGGACAAGTATTTCAACCTCAACCAGCTGCTCGAGGTTGTTGACGGCCCCAAGACGTCCGTCTGGTCCAAGATGGTTGGCGCGATGAGGCCGCAGCGGCGTCGCCAAAGGGGTCCGTGTTGCGCACGCCTGCTCTCCTTGAGCGCGATGTAGCAAGATTGTGTGCTGACGTCTTCTGGCGGTGCCTTTTGCGCGCAGGGACGTTCGGAGTTCCCCTCGACGACCTTGTCGAGCAAGCGGGAATCGAGTCCGAGCTTGGCGTCGGGCCTGGCAGCGTGCGGATACCTCTTATCATGGACCATTGCGTGCGCACGCTCCAGATCAAGGGTAAGTGTGCCGTATTTTGGCATCCGCCGGTGCTATGTTGCGCTGCCGGCGCCTTCTCGCTTCGCTGCCAGCACCTGCTTGCATGCTGACTGCACGCGAATCGCCTTGCGCCTACCTGGACCCAATATGCAGATCTTTCCACCGAGGGCATTTTCCGCAAGAACGGCAACATCCGCCGTCTGAAAGAGGTCTGCGAGCGCATCAACAAGGACCCGAAGGACATTGATCTCTCGGACGACAATCCGATCCAGATCGCCGCTCTCATGAAAAAGTTCCTGCGCGACATGCCCGACCCGCTGCTCACGTTCAAGCTGCGCGACCTCTTTGCAGCTTCCCAAAGTCGGTCGTTTATGCCGCGTTGCCACTGCGCCTGCCGCGGCCGATGCTGACCGAACACGCGCCGCCATGGCTCTTGCTGTCGCTCTTGCTGCTTCTGCTCGGCACATCCGCATGGACTCCTCATTTCCATTGCAGAGCTCGAAAACGAGGCCGACCGCTTGCTTACCGTGCGGCTCATCTGCTGCCTGCTCCCCAAGCCAAACATTGAGCTCCTGAGCGTGTTGGCGCGCTTCTTCCGCGAGGTCGCCAGCTACAGCGAAGGCGAAAACGGCAACAAGATGCACATCGAGAACATTGCGACCGTGATTGCGCCGAACGTGCTCTACTCCAAGAATGGCAATCCCGAGGACTCGGTTTATGCCGTTCGCGCGTTCCGGATGATCCTCGAAAACGTGCCTGACATCTTCAAGGTCCCGTCCATCATCGTCGAGGGCCTCAAGGAAGAGGACGGCACCGACTTCAATCCCTCGTCCAAGTACGAGCTCAAGAAAAAGTATGAGGATCTCTCCAACAAGGTTCGCAACCTGCTTGTCAACCAAGGCACCGGCCCGGAAAACGAGCTTGCCATGGTTGCGGACATTGAGAAGGACTCGTGACGACGCCGTGAGCTTTGTCTCTATTGTGTGTTCTGGCTTGGGCCACCCCAGCTCGGCCTGCATCTGTGCTCTCTTTCATCAAACCATGACCTCGATTTCCCGCACGCCATCACAGTCATCTCCCCTCCCCCTTCCTCCAACACATCCGCGCGACTCGCTCCATTTCTGTTTCTGCGCTTCCTGCTCCCTCGTCGCATTCATCTGCCCCACCCCCTCCGCCCACCTCGGCATTGCAGCGCTCCGGCCTCTTGCAAATGTGTTGCGTGCTGCGTGCTTCAGCCGCTGCGCGTTCATCTTTGCCGACCCAGGCAGCGGCTCTTGTTGCGGCAGCACACGATTTCCTCGGCGAAGCAGCAGGAGACGCGACGACACGTCCGATGACACCCGCTTGTGTCCCAGCTGCCCCTTTTGGTGTATGCTTCATCCCCGCCCTCCCCCGCCCACCATCTGCGCTGCGTTTGTGACGGGGCAGAAAAGCAATCAAGTTGATCTGATGCCATGTATTCCGAAAAATCGTGCTTCTACTTCTCGGGAAAAGCGAGTTTTGAAGTCAGCTGCGCCATCTGCCGCGTGCACATGCCAAGCCACGGGTGATTGTGTGTCTGCGATTGCAAAGCGTCCAAGTCTGCAAGCAGACTCTCTGCAGCATCCAAAAGCCGAGTCTCTGCCTCCACGACCTCGGCAACTGCACTTGTGAGAGAGGCTGCATTGTCTGCTACAGGAAGGTCAATGTTGCCGACAAGCTCGTCGGCCGCCTCCACGCAGCGATCGGCAAATTTCGCAAGGCCATCCATCGCCGTGTTGGTCTTGTGAGAGTGCGTCTTGGCGGCGCGCAGCACAGATGCGAGCTTCTTGATTGTGAGCTTGACCGTCTTGATCATTGTTTGTGCTCCGCGGATCCATTCCTGGTCCTCCTGCGTGCACCGCGTGCCTTCCCCGCGCTCGCCAATGAGCTCATCCCAGCCATCCGACCCTTCTTTTGCTTCGTCGTCGTCGTCGTCGTCGTCGTGGTCGTCCTTGTCCGCTGACGCGCTTTCGACAAGCTCGGCGCATTCGTCAATGGCGTCGGTCAGCTGCTCGGCGCGCAGCTCAAGGAGCTCTGCAACAACCAGCGAGTTTGAAAGCGGCAGCTGCTCAATATCAGTGCATGCGGACCATGCATTCCCTGCGGCCGAGTTGCTCGACAAACGCGCGGGTGCAGGCCGTGCCGCAGGCCCCGCAGGCGTCTCGGCCAGACTCGACTCGACCAGCTGCTGGATGCCGCGAATCAGGTTGTCCGCGGCGCCGGCGACCTTGGCGGACAGCGACGCGCCGATCGCGGACGGCAGCGTGTGCACAGTGGCGACAAGTTTGCCGACGCAGTCAGCGATGCGCCCACACGCATGACGAGTCTCCTTGGCGTCGCCCGCGCGGGCGGCGATCGTGAGCATCGTTGTCTGGTGGGACACCATTTTGGCCAAGGCCGACAGGGTCGGCTGGATGTTGGCCAGGTCCACAACGGAGCCCGAGAGCAGCGCGTCGGCAGCAGCAGTGTCTCTGGATATCTGTCCGCCGGCGGCCCGCGCGGAAGCGCCAGCGCCCGCATGCAGCAGCTCCAGGCTGGCGGCAAGGGCCGTCCTCAGCTCGACGAGGTGGTCAGAGGACATTGGGAAAGAAAAATCACTCAGGCTTTCACGCTGATGACAGCAACGGCGGCGCTCTTGGCGCTGCTTGTGTCGGTGCTCGCGGCGGTCGCTGCGCTGCGCTGGCGGACTGCACGCCTGCAGGACGCGCGGCGGAGCAAGGCACCAGCCCTGCGCAGCCTCTGCGCCGTGATGGGCTCAGGTGCGTCTCGCCGAGGCCGTCGTCGCCGATGTTGCCAACACCTGCACAGGCGGGCACACGACCGAGATGCTGCGGCTGCTGGCGGGTCTGGGGCCAAAGCCCTTCCGCCCGCGCCTGTACGTCCTCGCCGAGAGCGACACGACCAGCGAGCCAAGGATCCACGAGCTTGAGCGCCAGCTCGGCAGCAGCAGCAGTAGCAGCACGGTGAGGACTTGAACAACATGCACTCTCTCGCGCCACAACACGGCGCTGCTCTGACCACACCTCGGCATGCCCAGGACTATCGTATCACCCGGATTCCGCGCAGCCGAGAGGTCGGCCAGTCGTGGATATCCACTGTCATTACCACGCTCCAAGCTGCAACAAGCTCTCTTGCGCTTCTGTGCACAGATCCTCCGGACATGGCAAGAGTCGGGCATCTCGCATGCCGCGGGGACAAGCTTGAACAGCTGACTCGATGTTTTGGCCCAGCTGCTGTGCAATGGGCCTGGGACATGCGTGCCGATCGCGGTGCTCGCACGCGCGCTGCAGCTGGCCGGTATTGTAAGCACGCGGATTGTCTACGTCGAGTCGTTTGCCCGGGTCAACAGCCTCTCCCTCTCTGGCAAGATCCTCTATCGTATCGCGGATTGCTTTGTAGTGCAGTGGCCCCAGCTCGCCGCAAGGTACCCAAAGGCCGTGTTCCGCGGCCGGCTCGTATAGCTCGCTTCAAGCCAATCTCGTCCCATCGCAGAAACCCGCAAGACACTTTGACGAAGAGCATCGCAGTAAAAGGTTGATTCGATAACGCTGCTCTGTGCATCACAGTGGGCACAGGAGCCAATGCCGCGCGATTGCTTTACAAGGCTTGCGCCTCCCGGTTCTTCCTGGCCATACGCTCGAGCTCGTTCATGAACGGCGCCGGGAAGGGGCACCTTGCAATGTCGGGCGTCCATGTGATCTGCGACACAAGCGATGGTGCAGTGTCCAGAGGACCCTCTGGGTCGCCGGTGGTGAGGGATTGACTTTTGCGTCAGCGCACCGATCGCACTGCGCCGGCCGCATGCGAAACCAACCAGCCAGCTTCTTGAACGGGCTCTCGGGTTCGGGGACGGGGATCATGGTAAGCGTGGCGAGCGAGAGACGCTGCTGCTCTCTGCGCTTCTTGATTGGGTTGTAGACCCAGTGGAGCTCTGTCTCGGTTGGCTGCCTGGAGCAGCACCGGCGCAGGAGCGTCAGCGCATAACGTCGCAAAGAGCCAGTCTGGAGCGGATTGCATACGCACCCGATTGTTGGGTCGACGACCTGGACTTGGTGGACAGGAATGGGCATCTCCTTTTGAATGCGGCCGCCCTTGGGATAGAGCGGGTTCGGCTTGATGTGCTTGATGCCCTGCGGAACCAGTCGGTCAGAGGGGTCAGCGCACGCCTGAGCTCAGGGCGGCGGCCGCTGCGACAGGCCAAAGCCGCGCGCGCAAGTTGCGGAACGAACCAGGCGGCAGTCCTCGACCACGACGCTGTTGAGCTTGTGGACAACCTCGACCACCTTGCCTTGCTTGCCCACGTCCCTGGGGCCGGCGACGATCTGCACGGTGTCGCCTTTGAAAATCTTCCACTCATCGATTCGGTCCCGCGGATGGATGTTGGGCAGCTTGCGCTTGAGGAAGTTTGCGCCGCGGAACTTTGGTTTGGGCATGGTGTGTGCGTGCGCGTGCGGGTGCGGGTGTGTGCGTGTGCGTGTGCGTGTGCGTGTGCGCCGAGGGGGAGGTCGGCGGGCGGCAGTCGAACGATCTCGCAGTCAGGATCGTCAAAGTGGTTTTTTTTTACTTTTTCGTCCACGATGCTCCGAACATCTCGGGCGCTCGAGGCCGCCGCGCGCCCGTCTGGAGCGGCCGGCGCCGTTGCCCGCTCGCCAGCCGCACACATGCTGCGCCGGTACAGCTCTGTGGCAGCGACGCAGTCAAGCGCGCAGCCGGAAGCTCAGCAAGCACAGCCGCAAGAGCAGGCACCGAGGCCGCAGGGTGCGTGATCAGTCCCACTCGCCAGTCCCCTTGCCAGCGCAGACCTGGCTGACCGCAATTACTGCCACTGACCTGGGGGGCGCCGTCCGTGTGTGCGACGCCGTCGCGCGAATGCCAATGCGGTTGGTGTCTGGTGGCCCGTCCTGCTTCACAGTCGTGTCCTCGTGCAAAGAGGGCACTGTCCTCAAAGGACTCAACGTGCTCAAGGACGGAAAGGATCCCGTCGCAAAGGCCGACTCCGGGTACCCAGCATGGCTGTGGACGCTCTTGGATCCAAAAGAGCCGCCCGTCGAGAAGAAGGACCAGCTCAGCATCCACCACCTGCGCTCGCTTTCGCGCGAGAAGATCCGCGCGTTTGCCCTATCCAAGCAGACCAAGTACTAAAGACATGGTGCTTTACTGGCATTGAGCTTCCGAAGCGCACAGTATCATGATGTAATGCCCGAGACTCGCCTTGCTCGGATATCGTCAGTCCTGCCCTTGATCAAAGAACGCAACGATTTCCCGAGCGAGCGTCGGGCCGATTCCCTTGCGCCCATCGCCGAGCGAGCGCAGCAGCGCCTCCTTCTGCTGCGTTGTGCCTGCCCGTGCCAGCGCCAGCACGAAGGACGACATTGTCGGAAAGTGCGCGGCAACAGATGCAGCCTTCTCGGCGCTCACACCGCGAATGCACATGAGTTGGCGCATCCACACATCGCTGAGCGTCAGGCCTCCTGTCTTGCTGTTCATCTCGACAAATGCGCCGTAGGTCACAACGACATTGGTCGGGCTGATGCGAAGCGCGGCCGCCAGCGTCTGCCGCGTGCCTGCGACCGTGTTGCGATCTGTATCCCTCGCCCGAAGCGCATAGATGGTTTGGTTCTGCTCGCGGAAAAACGTGCAGTGGAGCAGGTTCCCGCCAGCCTCGTCAGTATTCGATACGGCTCGTGAGGGCGTGGCCTCGGCCAACAGCCAAGGTCTGCTGCTTACCGCATACATGGACTGCACAACGCGTGTCATGTTGAACAGGTACTGCACCGTTTCCTGCGGCGAAAAGGTCCTCTTGAGGAAAAAGCCGTCGAGAATCTGCGTCTGCGTCATGGCGGACACGAGGCGGTCTTTGCCGAACCCTTCTGCATTGGAAAGAGACCCCTCTTCGACCAGGTAGGTGACGTTGGTCAAGCCGCAGCCGCTGAGCCGAAACTGGTGCCAAAAAAGCAGTAAGTCACAAACCAAACAGTGCAGCACGGCGTTGATTAAATATGTGCGGCATGCCGCGCACCTTTTGCTCACGATATCGCTCATCCTTGATGCTCGAGACCAAATCGTCCATGAGCTTGCGTTCAATGATGCAGTCCAGCACAATCTCGCTATCGGGCTGCACAAATGCCTCGGTGCCTCTGCGCTTGGCAAGCCACAGGAAGTCACCCAAGGCGAGCGATCGCGTGAGTATCTTGACACCGCGCGACAAAAGCTCGTCGCGGAAGTAGTTCCGGTTGCTTCGCACGACCTCGCGCGAGTCGAGGACCAGATAGATATCGTAGGTGTTCGCGGGAAGTGTCACGAGGCGCTGACATAAAGCGTCCACAGCAACGGATGGGCCGACACCCGAATCTATAACCGGGCTGTCTGCGGACCGCGGTTGAACCACCATGGTTTGCCGCGCCGGCTGCCTCGTCTTCAGGCCTGCCACCTGGCCGGAAGCTCCCGATATCAAATGCATGCGATCCTGTGAACCAGTGCCGTTCCCATACTCGGCAGCGGCAGCAATGCGCGGCAGCCGAGGGTCGGGCGGCGGCGGATGCTGCCCGCCGATTGCTGCGGATGTCGCCTGTGTCCTATTTTGGTCTGATGTGTTGTTGTGGGGCAGAATCTCAGGGGGAAAGTCGTCGGCAAGAAAGCCGCATACGTTCCCATTGCTATCGACACGACCCGACTCGAGACGCACCCGACTAAGGAACATGGTCGGCGCGTGCTCGAGACAAAATCGGACTCGGAAACTAACAGATTTTGTGTGGTCTGAGACGCAAGATGAAGACGTCCGGAGAGCAGCACACACAAGTCAGCACACCCATTCAAGGCGCAAATGGAGAACCAAGTTTGCTTTACATACTCACCGCAAACCGCCGTTGCTGCCTCGCACCTCTGGCGAACATTATTGCCACGAGCGTCGATATATGAGAAGCTGAAGCTCGCATTTCGAGGAGCCATGCCGCTGCACTCCGAGTCGCACGAGCTGGAAAGAGAGAAAACGTCGATATTCATCAAATCGTCGTGCTCGGGTCCGCCGAGGTCGTCGATCGCGCCGCCGCCACTGCTGGTCACACAATCTAAATCAGCTTGAGAAGCCGAGCTGCCGACAACGACATTTGCCTCGGCAAGCGAGACAAGCCGGAGGCCGAGTTCGCGGCCCTCTTCCGTCAACATGAACCGGTGGGGGAAGCCGAAGCGATAGACGAGGCCTTTGGATATCAACGTTGCCATGGAGTTCCATGCCGTTCGACTGATGCTGACGTTGACGTTGGGAGCTGTAAACGAAGAGTCGCAGTATGGTTGACCAGCCTCGATGATCTCGTGCTTGGACATGAATCCTGCCTCGGGCATGTGCTTGGTCATGGCGATGACAATAGCGTATCCTCCAGATCTGTATCTGGGCACGTAGATGCGCGCCGTCTGGGGCGGGTTAGATCGCACTGTCTGCGTGGTATCGGTGGACATGTCGTGGCTGCTGGCTGTGGCGGCCAAGCCTCTCTTGCGCTTGCGTGGTGGCCCTTGAGCGGTTGTCGAGGTGGCGATGGGGCCGGCTACCTCGCCGCTTCCCGGGTCGGACCGAGAGCAGATCGGTGCCGCAAAATCGAGCGCCGAGGAGGTCGAAGAACTCGCCCGAGACATTGGCAGCGAGGATGCGTGCGGAAGCTCTTTCTGCTGCGCACTCACGCTGGCGGCTGATTGCACCGTCTGGGCCGACTCGAGCCATTTGGCGCGAGCACCTGGATTGTCTTCAAAGTGTTTCTCGAGTCTGGACTGCAGGCGAGCGGCGAGCTTTGGGCCGATGTTTTTGACTGTCGCGGCCTGAGAGCCGTTGAGCAGGGAGGCTGGATGTGCTCGCAGGCTGTCGAGCGCCTGGAGGTGGCGCCGGGCGTGAGCGAGTGCTGTAGATGGGGCGGCACTAGGCGCGGCGGCGCACCCGCTTGTATACAAATGGTAGCTTCGATGCAGCGCCGTTGACGGCGGCCTGGCAGCGTGCGAGCTCGTACCCTGCGTGTGTGTTTGGG